>CM054147.1:8335585-8343085 GCA_028751875.1 Rapana venosa | reverse complement strand
GAGAGAGAGAGAGAGAGAGAGAGAGAGAGAGAGAGAGAGAGAGAGAGAGTGTTGGGGTGGAATTGAACCTAAGATTGTTCGAGTTTTTTGTCCACCTGCTTGACAGTAATGTGTTAGTATTGTTGCTTTTTTATATCCTTGACAGTGATGTTATTATTACTACTTATTTTTAAAAAATCCTTGACAGTAATGTGCTAGTATTGCTACTTTATTATTATTATTACTATCATTATTATTATTGTTGTTATCATTGTTGTTATTATTATTATTATTATTAAAATTCTCCGGCCAAAAGTGGATTACTGAGCGGTTTATTAGCACAGTGGTTACAAAGTTTTAAAATGTATTGATGTTATGTTGTTGTTGCGTGTTTTAAGCCTGTTCACAGTTAGTGATATGAGACTGTATTGATGTTGATCATCGTGTCAGTTACGCACAAATTCGCACTTTGTTCATGATGAGTATTGATTTTTTTAATGATGCTTCCTTGGTTAGAGTTCTGAAGGCGTCATAGTAGCTTTGTGGTTAGAACAGTAGTACTCATCATCTTCAGTTGGCCACATGAAGTCTTGGGTTCAAATCTCTGATGAGTGGTCCGATTTTCGAGATAGTTTTTTTTTCCCCCTGGAGTTAATATTTTTGTGCCGACTCCGATCCACTCTCCCGAAAAGTCTTTCGGATGAGACTGGTAAGTGAAGGTCCCGTGTGTGTGTGTGTGTGTGTGTGTGTGTGTTGTGTGTGTGTGTGTGTGTGTGTGTGTGTGTGTGTTGGGTGTGCATGCTTGCCTGCGAGCGTGTAATTGTTCAGACGAGAAAGTTTATAGTGTATTCAAAATTGTGGTTCACCTGTTTTGTTTGTATATATATATATATATATATATATCATATATATATATATATATATTATATATATATATATATATATATTATTATATATTATATTCAACTCCCAGCCGTGCAGACGATAGACTATTGATATGAAAAGTGTTATGATATCATTTATTTGAATGCCTTTCACAAAAATGCAGAAATAAATGACCTATCTTTTTTTGTTGTGTGTGTGGTGTTCCGCCCCCAAAATTTTACTATGTTTCATATCTTAATAAATCATTATTTATTGATTGTTATACTCGACCGGTCTGAATAATTGCAAACGTGGGACATTTCCTTTTCAGTGCAAGTCAGTTTTTGTTGTTATTGATGTTGTAGATTTTTTTTTGGTGGTCCTCGTTGTTATTTTTAAAAATACTATTGTTGTTGAACATATTTTTTGCAATGTGCGAGAATACTCATCATGCTCGATACTTGAATACGAGTTCTGTTCATATTTTGTTGTGAAGGTTATATCTCCGTCCCAGCTGAGATTTCTGATTTGGGGAGTGGTGGTGTATCTGTTCTTATGCAAACAGATCTGTCTTATAGGTAATGCATTGATTTGTCAGTCGTCCAAGAATTGCTGCAAAATACATGCGTGCGTGACTTGTCACTCGATGGCTTTGATTAGAAAGATTATCTATTGCATGCCTCTGCCTGGTTGTGTGTGTGTGTGTGTGTGTGTATGTGTGTGTGATCACCACCACCACCACCACCACCACCACCACACCACCACATTCATCTCCATCGATGGATTTCTATTAATTTCTCTGTTTGAGATAATAAAGTATTCGTATTCATATCATGATCATGATCATTAACATCATCATCATCATCATCATCATCATTATCTTCATCATCATTTGATACACAATCAAGATATGAAAGCCACTCTTTACCAAACAACAAAAAATTCGACAAAGAATGATATTTACTAGTGCACTGAATCAATGGAATATATTTGTAATGCATAAAACAACAGCAAAACTCAAAATTAATATGAAGTAGGAACTGCTCAGGTACAATTCATGTTTGGCTCAGTTCACTGAATAAATGGAATCTATTTTTATTCGTAAAACAACAACAATAACAAATCAACGTATATGGAATAGGAATGGAACAGTCTAAAGGTGACATCATAATGCAGATATTCACAACCATACACAATGTTCAGACTCATCTCTGCTGTGAAAGCAGTCTATAGCTAACGAGACGGCCTTCACTCACTGCCCTACATTATTCATGAATACACAATGCCACAACCCTGTTGTCCTTTTAACTCTACGTTGATAAAAAATATATAGAGATATATTTTGGCACGACAAAAAAACCGAATTGAATGATAACCATAAACAAGGTTTACAAGATTCTGCGCTGTAAAAAAAATCATACATTATTAATACTATAAAAATGAACCTGTGAAAACAATCTAGTAAACAAAAGATTACTGTAAAGAAACCAAGAAAGAAAAGAATCTCGCTAGGAGAGTGAGCAAAACTGAACAGAGTAAATTAGAACTAGGCTACTTTCTCTTGATTCCCCTTGGTCGCCTGAGTTTCGTATGTTCAGTTTCGTCACTTTATCTAAGTCATGTACCCAGGTTACGCCCCTACCATGCTGGAGACCATCTGACCAAAATATGCTGAAGTAAAACTCGTTCCATGATCATTTGTTGGTCCACACAGATGTTGTTTTTTCGGAAAAGAAGGAACATAATGTACACACATCCATTTGGAGCAGCAACAACATTTAGCTTACAGTGTTAATGCTTTCTAGTGCTACCGTATGCTTTTTAAAACAAATTTTTGAGCCTGTAACCTGCAGTCAAAATTGAATACACTTTTGTCATGATTAGCATCAAATGTTAACAAGGGTTACACTAGGATTAGTGTGTCATTTAATGCTTTTGTTAGGCTTTGGAGTTTTTTTTAAATTTGTTTGTTGTTGTGGGGTTTTTTATTGACGGTGTTGGATGTTTGAAGGGATTGGTGGTGCTGATGTTGAATTTGAGGTGGATGGTACTGGAGTTGCTGGATTTGAATAAGGTGACAGCCCTTATATGGCATTCGTGGTCGGTAGGGCTATACACAAAATGAAATTACGATGATCAAACTTTTAATCTCTAGTTTACAATTACTATCCATTACACATTTTGTCAATGAATAACATTCACGAAATATACATCTGACAGGTGTAACATAGCAGATATCGATAAAAACAAGGGTAGGGTGGTGACTAGACTAGACACATTCTACAGCCATTTACGATATTGAAAACAGGAGTAGATATATCCTTCACATTCAGAATCTCTCGTGATTCAGTTGCAATTATCCCCCTTCATATAATTAGAATATTTTTCTCCTTTTTATCTCTTATTTCTTTAGTTGTGTATTCCTGTGTTACCTGCTGTTCTTCCTTGACAGGATGTTTCACTGGGTCTTCTGAGAAACTAGTTGCCACTACAACAATTTTACTGAGATAGTTTCTGTGCTTAAACTTCCTGCGGTAGGTAGAGGTTATCTCCTCTTTACAGTTATCGCCCTTCTCAGGCCTGTCATCAGTGCACGCTGTTTGTCACTCAGTGGAACAGATGGGAAGGAATAATTCTGAATCCTTGGTATCCACAGAAAAAATATTGGTTAACAGGGATGTGGTACTCTCTCTCTCTCTCACTCTCTCTCTCTCTCATGCACGAATAGAAATAAGAACACAAACTTGCACACGTGCATTAATTCTCTTTGCTGCCATCCCTCACCCCCAAAACACACAAAAAAGAAGAAGAAAATCGACCTATAAATCAATTAAAACAAATATTTAAATAGATAAACTAGCACCCCCACTCCGAAAAAAAATGTATCCCCCCCAACCCTAAGTAACTGATTGTCTAACTGTGATTGTCTAATTGATTCACTACCTACATTACAACCTACCTACTTACCTACCTACCTAACTGTCGACCTACCTACCTATCCACCTAACTCATTCACTCTCTCACTCATTAGCAAACTAACTACATACGTAACTAACCGAAAACCTAGCAACACAGAAAAAACACACAAAACAAATCAAAACCAACCAACAAGAAGCGACGACAACGAATGTGTTCTGAATCATGATCTAGATTTTCAAACGAACAAGAAGCGACAACACTTTTGTACCCGGCACACCAGCCTAGTATAGACCTAGCCTTCGCGTGTGCAAGATTCAAGATTCAATTCCTTTCCCCCCCTTTTGGGGTATGGAGGATTACAAAGAATTCAACAGGAGAATAAACCAAACAGCAATAGACCCCAAAACAATGCCAATACTAACAGGAACTGAAAAGCAAGAGTTCATCCTAAAATGATCAGCAAACAGTATTAAAGGCTCAAAACCTATTTTAAAGTATACACATTTCTTTAAAAGGCACAAGCTACACTTGTGAAAGACAAGTGAAATTTCAAGAAATACCTGCAAATCTTATGAATTTTGAGAGCTACAGGAGAACATTTCAAGATTTGCATTTCATGAGCCTACAAAAGTTATGACTGGATATGGGTTAAAGAAAACTGTCGGGGAATACAATCTTGTGTAAATGTTTGTGAAGTGGGAACATTCCATGATGAAATGAAATGAATCCCCTAAAACAAAAACATACTGCACTTTGAACATATTCTTTCTTCCTGTGGTATTATAGAAACGTTCAACCTCAATAGGAAGCTTGTGTCAACCCTCTGTTTCAAATGTCGCCACAAATCTGCACCCTCCTATCTCTGTAACTGTCTTCACCTGTACACTCCACCCCGTTCCCTGCGTTGTTTAGCGGTAGACACTTTGCGCTTTCGAACACCCAGATTTAAACAAACCTCTGTTGGCCATCGCTCTTTTTCTGTTTCTGGTCCGTCCACATGGAACGACCTTCCTCTCCCACTCCGCCAAAAGCCTTCATTTGTTACTTTCAAATCCAGCCTCAAAACGCACTTATTTTCTGCCTGAGATCTTCCCCTGTTATCTGTTCCTCCTTTTCAATAGCTACCTTCACCTCCACCACCCCACCTAAGCGTGTTGAGTTGTATGTGTATGTGTGTGTGTGTACAAACTTGATATATGTTTATCACGATATTTGTGGACAGTTGCACGCGTGTGAATTATTCGAATGCAAGCGCTTCGATTTGTTTACTTTACAAGATTCAGCGCTATATAAATTCCGTACATTATTATTATTTAATATTATCATCATTACTTTTTTATTATTACTTTTTTTTAACTATTATTATTATATTATTATTAACTACAACGAAACTTCAAGCAGGCCCACGCTGGCAGCCCCCTATCCCGCTAAGCCTAACGGTGGCGGGGGATCTCTCTCTCTCTCAGAAGCGGTCGTGGTGGGCAGCTACCCGTCGTCTGATCATCAGAGGCTTCTTCAGGCTGAAGGCGGAGCAGTCCACCAGCTTGATCTTCCGCTTAGGGGTGAAGGTCTGACCATCTGTCGGCACCTCGTTCAGCTTGAAGAGAAATTCCTGCCAGAGACAAGAAAGATAAAAACGTGATATATATATATATAACGGTGTAGCCTATGTGCGTGCGTGCGTGCCAGCGCGTGGGTGATAGCGCGCGCGCGCGTGGATGGTACACACACACACACACACACATCCGCATACGCCACATCCCCACACACTCATCAATTCCACCAACCCCCCAACACACACACACACACACACACACACACACACACACACACACACACACACACACACACACACAACACGAACACCTCCCGCTCCCCCCCCCCCCCCCCCCCAAGCAACCAACACACACCACATCTCCCCACCACCACTGACACACCTCAACCCCCACACAACCTACCCCCAACCCTCCCACCCCACACAACCTACCCCCACCCCTCCCACCCCTCTCCCAACCCTCCCACACCACCACCCACACACCACCCACACACCACCACCCACACCCACACCCACACACCACCACCCACACACCACCACCACCACGACACACCACACCACATCAGCGCCAAACCACTACCACCACAACTCTGCTACAAACCAAAGAAGTCTTGTCCACGATCTGACCAAAGGCCACGTGCCGCTTGTCCAGACTCTGCATTGAGCGGAAGATGATGAAGAACTGGGAGCCATTGGAGTCGGCCCCTCGGTTGGCCATAGCGATGGTTCCGGTCTCACTGAGGCCAATGTCGAAGTTCTCGTCATTGAAAGTCTCCCCGAAGATGCTGGTGCCTTTTGGTTTTGCCCAGATAGGCGGAAAACAGCATGAAATAAAAAGGTGGAGGTGGTTTTTAATTATTTTTATTTTTAATCGGGTGAGGGAGGGAGGCGGAGAGACAATGACAATGACAATGACAAATTCTTTTATTTCGAGGATAATGAATAAGCACCCATGTGCTTTTTTACATCCAGTCCCCGCCCTTAGGGATATATATGATAATAAAAGAGAAGAGAGAGAGAGAGAGAGAGAGAGAGAGAGAGAGAGAGAGAGAGAGAGAGAGAGAGAGAGAGAAATAAATGTTTTAATAAACTCTTTTATATCACACACTAGCAGATAATGGATTAAGCACTCATGTGGCTGGTTTATTTTACCTACAGTCTCCGTGTATATGTGGTTTTGTAAATTCCTACTCTTTCGAAAATCGGAACAGGATTTAACGTGTGCGCAAGATGTTTTGAGAGAGAGAGAGAGGAGAGAGAGAGAGAGAGAGAGAGAGAGAGAGAGAGAGAGAGAGAGAGAGAGAGAACTCTGAACTTTGAAATTTAATGAATATAGGCCAACAGCCCCTTTCATGGGGAGAAACACAAACATCAATACATTATTCTGTCGTGATATATAATATGTACTATAAACATAACACTGGTGCTACATGAAGATGTTCATTGGGACAATCATTGTAGAACCCAGATGAAAATAATCTCAATCGTGCAGACCATTTGCTTTTATTTGTCCATGTCATCAATGAAATTCTGCCTGAGCCTGAAAGCCGTCAAAAGGTATTTTGCCAGATTTACCAATGACGCTTGTGAACTGCAAGCTAGTACACTGACAAGTGCATCATCTAGGTTAACGTCAACATCAACGTTGAAATTGAACTTATGTCTAATGTCCTTGTATAAGGGACATTAAAACAAAAAGTGTGCTTCGTCTTCTTTCGCACGTATAAATACAGAACATGCTGTATTATCATCTGTAGGTGAAAAACGATATCTCTGTACATTTAACTGCGATACACCCATTCTGAATTGTGCCAGGATATTTCTGTATCCTTCAACGTACAAAATTTCAACATAGCCTTCTATTGCGAACCTGTGTTTAACTTTACCATATACTGAAAACCGTGGGTTAGAATCCATGTTGTTTCGCCAGTTATAACAGAAATTGCTATGTAACCTCTCTTTAAGAGAGAGAGAAGAGAGAGGAGAGAGAGAGAGAGAGAGAGAGAGAGAGAGAGAGAGAGAGAGAGAGAGAGAGAGAGAGAGAGAGAGAGAGTGTTTAAAACTCGAGTTGAACAAACCCTGCATATATTTCAAATCTAAAGGGGGGGGGGGGGGGGGGGGTGACAAGACTGGCTGTGGTGGGGTTATTGAAATGAACGGCATGGGAACAGCAGGATGGGAAA
>CM054147.1:8320585-8330585 GCA_028751875.1 Rapana venosa | reverse complement strand
AAACAAGCACCACTCATTTTTTACTTGCGGCCGAGTGACGCCGTTACAGAGAGAGACGAAGTTGAGAACAGTCATGGGCACTCTCTCGCCGAACAGACCGATCCTCAGAGTCCCGTGCATGTCGCCGTTGTCGTCGTAGTTCTTCACCACAAAGTCCAGCCTGGCTTCAGCGGTGATGGTCTCGTTCACCTTGTTGGCTTCCCACTGAAGGTCATCGGCGCGAATTGCATCCGAGAACGAGGCTGATGACGTCACCACGATGGCGGCCACTAACAGTTTCCAGGTCAGCGCCATGTTGTTGTTGTTTTTTTTAAAGGGTTTTCTGTTCTTGAAGGCTGTGGAAGAATGGAGAAAGTCTTGTTTTGTGGAAGTTTGTTTGCGAAAACGTTTTGAGTGTGGAAGTGGAGAAAAATTATGGATGAAAGGGTACGGTCTTAAAGTTATTAGGGTACATCTTATAAAAGTAAAGGTAAAGGAGTCCCATAACCTATAAGGTCGTAGGGGAGCGAGGCGTCAGAGACCTCACTTATGTAGGGCCAGCATATTGAGGGCGGCGCCCATCTCCTCTCCCTCGCTGCTTTACCTTCCCTGACCCTAAAGAGGGCAGGTACCCATTTACAGCTGGGTGAACTGGGGGAACTGTACTGAAGCCAAGGCACGCAAACGGTCACCCATCCAACTGGTAACCACGCTTGATGCTGCTTAACTTGGCTGGGGGAAAGCGAGTGCTCCGATCACTGAGCTATCCCGTCCCATCTTATAAGGCTCTCATAATGGTCCTTGTTTTTACAGATTTTCACCACTATCCAAAAAGAAAAGAAAAGGCTTGGTTGTGGTTCTGTGGTTTTTTAGTTCCACATCGTTTCATTGCGTGACTGTTTCGATTATCTCACCATGGCTTTCATGCCTCTGGTAGGTTTGTGTCAGAGTTAAAGTAAGTGTGTGTGTGTGTGTGTGTGTGTGTGTGTGTGTGACTGTGTGTGTGACTGTGTGTGTGACTGCATGTGTGCGTGTTTGTGTGACTACATGTGTGTGTGTTAGCAGGGGAGGGAGGGAGGGGGGGTGTTGTGATGACTCAACTCGATTTTGTTAACAGCTGCTTTGTGCCAACTGGATTTACTATCAGTAAGCCTGATAATAAACTGTTTTTAAAAAAACCCTTAACTTTTTATTCGGCATTTTACAAGGTTATTATATTATGTCATAAATGTAACATACACCAGTACAGAATGACAGAAATGACTGGACGACGTTCATGTCTTGCGAGGAAAATGTTCATAACATGTGCACATATGAAGTAAGAAATACAGGGTAGGCAACCTTCTCAGTCTGCTTAACTTTAAGGCTGATTTAATTTTTCTTGAAGTCCATAATTTTCGTCTTTTCTCCAGGACTCATCAAGTCATCACTTGTATCGGAGCCACACCCTTTGCATATCCAGCATGTTTTGTATATTGTATTCTTTATTATTATTATTATTATTATTATTATTTTATGATAATGATGATGATGATTGTTATTATTATTACTATTATTTGCACATCGACCACTTAAAAAAAAATTGTAATGAAGAGAGAGTTGTTGGGAAACAGTAACCATGAGTTACTTCCCCTTAATGTACAACATGGCAGCCTGTGCTATTTTGGCTACACACCGGTATTAATTTGGGGGTCACGTAATATCTTGTATAGAGTGGGAGTGGAAAAAAAAATGTTGGTGATTTTCACAGATTTTTTAAAGCATGAAAAAATGGACTGTGCACTTGTTTTTTGGATTGAGGACATAGAGCAATACCAGGTAGTCACAAGAAAGTTGGTAAATAACCATCAAATGAGGTTTGCCTGTATTCCTACAGCGTTGACCCTGCGCATGCGTATTGCGGTAAGGAAGCTAGCAGACGACAAAGGACTGAGGGTGTACAGTGTTTGCTGAATTAAAAAAAAAAAAATTTCAAACCTACCAAATTTGTTCAAAATCACATGAGTTTTGATTCAGAGGCTAGTCTTTCACAAAATGTGGTTTTTATTTCTGTGGATGCCTTAGTAGGTGCGGTATGAATATAAGAGTAAAAACAGAAGGAAAAGAGTGATTTTTTAATACCGGTGTGCAGCCTGTATATAGGGCACAGCTGTAAACGGTGTGTAGGACGTTTGCTTCGATTTGTGCACTGAATTTCCTTTTTACTATGCTCTTCAGTTTACTTGAAACGTGTCAGTACGTCACTTCCCCCCCCCCCCCCCTCCTACCCAGGACCCTTCCCCCCACCCCCTTCCTGGCCCCCTTTCCCGGCCCCTTCCCCACCTTTTTTAAAATTTTAAACTTAGGTTATACTGAGGGGACGGGATAGCTCAGTGGTCAGAGCACTCGCTTTTCCCCCAGCCAAGGTTAAGCAGCATCGAGCGTGGTTATCAGTTGGATGAGTGACCGTTTGCGCACCTTGGCTTCAGTACAGTCCCCCAGTTCACCCAGCTGTAAATGGGTACCTGCCCTTTTTAGGGTCAGGGAAGGTAAAGCAGCGAGGGAGAGGAGATGGGCGCCACCCTCAATATGCTGGCCCCTAGAGAAACAGGTATCTGAGGCTCCCCTACGACCGCATAGGTTTTGGAACACCTTTACCGTTTATACTGTTCATGGACCTAATCATTCTAAGTTTCTTGAGCTGTTGTGGAAATGTGGAGGAAGTTGGATGGCCTGATTTAAACATGCTATAGCAATAAGTGTCAATAGGCTCTATTTCTTCTTCTGTTAAAAGGTGTGGGGTTTTTTCCCTGTAAATCGTTCCTCTGAGGGTGACTATTCAGTATGCTAGTAACTCCACACTGATGGAGTCTGACTTCTTCCTGTACTCCTCGGGAAGTCTTTGAGGCTCTGGGCTTCATCTTCCAGGCAGTGTCTCATGGATGGATAAGGTTGAACATAGCGGAGTCCATTCTTCTCCAGTATGCATGCTGGGTACGCCGGTGTCGTCCATGCTATAGTAGGCCTGCTAGTCTATAAAAGGTACATGGAGTCATAACGTGTGTGCAAGGTGTTCTGCCCGCGTTCTGCACACATCAAACCTCAGTTTATACTCTCGCCTGCAGATGTGTTTGGGGGTAGTATAGTCAGTAAGGCTGCCAGCATTCATTGGGGAAAATCACTTAAAACAGACATGTGAACGGGAACTCAAACCCACACCTTCAGTTACCGTCCTTTCCCCGTGGGGATGCTGGGGGGCTTGTCAGTATAAATAGCATCCCCACCTTCTGGAAATCCTGTGCGAGGAATTTTCCTCCTTTCTATCCCTCTCTTTGTTTCTGACTTGTTCTTTATCTTCCAGTCACCTCCTTCTTGTCTCTTTTCTGCTTTCTTTGTCGAATGCCTTTTTGTCTCAGAAAGACTTGAAAGATAGCAATTCTCTCCCTTGCCGAAGTCGGATGCGCTGGGCCTGACATGTCTGGCGCTTAATTAACGCAGCAGCGCAATACGTTTTTGCTCATAGGACAGACACCTATAGCTGCTGTCTGAGCATACGAAGAAGAAGAAGGAATAGAAGGAGGAGGAGGAGGAGGAGGAGAAGAGGAAGAAGAAGAAGGAGGAGGAGGAGGAGGAAAAGAAGTAGTAGTAGTAGTAGTAGTAGTAGTAGTAGTAGTAGTAGTAGTAGAAGTAGTAGTAGTAGTAAGAAGAAGAAGGAGGAGGAGGAGGAAAATAAGTAGTAGTAGTAGTAGTAGTAGTAGTAGTAGAAGTAGTAGTAGTAGCAGAAGTAGTAGTAGTAGTAGTAGAAGTAGTAGTAGTAAAAGTAGTAGTAGTAAAAGTAGTAGTAGTAGAAGTAGTAGTAGTAAAAGTAGTAGTAGTAAAACTAGAAGTAGTAGTAGTAAAAGTAGTAGTAGTAAAAGTAGTAGTAGTAGTAGTAGAAGTAGTAGTAGTAAAAGTAGTAGTAGTAAAAGTAGTAGTAGTAGTAGTGGTAGAAGTAGTAGTAGTAGTAGCAGTAGTAGTAGAAGTAGTAGTAGTAGTAGTAGAAGTAGTAGTAGTAGAAGTAGTAGTAGTAGTAGTAGAAGTAGTAGTAGTAGTAGTAGTAGTAAAAGATAGTAGTAGTAGAAGTAGTAGTGTAGTAGTAAGTAGTAGTAGTAGTAGAAGTAGTAGAAGTAGAAGTAGTAGTAAAGTAGTAAAAGTAGTAGTAGTAGTAGTATTAGTAAAAGTAGTAGTGGTAAAAGTAGAAGTAGTAAAAGTAGTAGTAGTAAAAGTAGTAGTAGTAGTAAAAGTAGTAGTAGTAGCAGTAGTAGTAGTAGTAGTAGTAGTAGTAGTAGTAGTAGAAGTAGTAGTAGCAGTAGTATAGTAGTAGTAGTAGTAGTAGCAGCAGCAGCAGCAGCAGTAGTAGTAGTAGTAGTCAGAGAAGTAGTAGTAGTAAGTAGTATAGTAGTAGTAGAAAAGTAGTAGTAGTAGTAGAATAGAAGCTAGTAAGTAGTAGTAGTAGTAGTAGCAGCAGTAGTAGTGGTAGTTACGCCAGATACAAGTGTAACCATAGGATGCTGTGCCCTTCATCTCAAACCATGAATATGCCCTCAACTTCAGAGTTAAAGTAGTTTAGTAGTAGTAATAATAATAGTGCATGAAGTGGAAAATGTTAGTACTAAAAAGTGGAGAGAGAGTAGTAGGAAAAGGAGGGAGTAGGAAGAGAGTGAGTAGAGAGGGAGAGAGTATAGAGAAAAGTAGTAGATAGAGAGTAGTAGTAGTAGTAGAGAGAGAGAAGAGAAGAGAGTAGTAGCAAGAGAGAGAAGTAGTAGAGAGAGAGAAGAAGTAGAGAGAAAAGAGTATATAATAGTGTCAAATTAGGTTGCGGGGAAAAGGAGATAGTGTAAAAGAGAATAGATGTATAGAAATGGTATGAAAGAGAAGTTAGTAGTAGTAGATATTATGGAAAGAGACATATGTATGGAAGAGTAGTAGTGTATGGAAGAAATAGAAGTAGTGAAAAGTAGTATGTAAAGCAAGTATGTAAAAGAGTATGTGTAGTTTAATAGTATAATAAGTTTCTGAGTAAATAGAAAAAATAGATAGATAGATAGAAAGATAGATAGATAGTTAGATAGAAAATTAGATAGATAGATGGATAGAAAAAGTTGTTTAATAATATTAGAAGTAGATAGATAATAGTGGAAAATAGATATTGTGTGTGTGCACATAATATTCAACAATTTTTCTAAGCGGTTAGGTAAAGGGAAAAGCTTTGAAACACTCGGCTTTTGTCTTCATTTTGAACATCATTACAATAGAAAGGAACGTCATTAGAACTAGCATCATTATCATCACTTTCATCATCTTAGTCGTCATCGTTGTTGTCATCATCATCATCTTGATAATCATCTTAGTCAGGATCATGATCTTCTTCTTTGCATTCTTCTTCTTCTTCTTTGCATTCTTCTTCTTTCTTTTCCTTTTCTTCTTCTTCTTCTTCTTCTTCTTGAGGACTGGATGGGGGCGGGGTGGGCATTCTTTGTTTTTATTCTATTACCTATAGAAAACAACATTTCGTTCATTCGTTTTTTCGTCATTTCTTTTTTTTCTGCTTCTTCGTCCGTTTGTTCTCCTGCTATTTCTTCTTCTTAATCTAATTTCTCTGTTTCTTTTTCTGTTTCTTCTTCGTCTTCTCCCCCCCCCCCCTCCCTTTCTCCAACTCCCCATCCTCCCCCTCCCCTTTCGCTACAAGTATAACTCTTCTTATTCATTTTTGATTCGTTCTAGATTCGAAATCCTTTGTTCTCTTTATATAATAATCATACTTTGATCGTTATCTGACCACTCACCTTTCACACACCGTAGGCCCGCAATCCACAAGAGGAAAGGGATACGTTGGCAGCGAAGGAAGTTTAAAAAGATCTGGACACTTACTCTTGTTTCTCTCTCTCTCTTTTTTTTAAAGTCTCCCTACCCCAACAGCCACGCAAGCGGTGTAGCAGATGTTGGGCGATCGACCGTTAGGTGAAACAGCGCTGTCAAATCCATTACACGGCCCAGCCCCCAAGCTTTGTCAGTTATCGATGTTACAAGAAGCAAACTATACTAACGCTAGTGGCCTGCACTGAAGTGCTGGTCTGCTTTGAAATCATGATCTCTATGATAATTATGTAGGGGGGTGGGTGTGCTGCTTCCATCCACGAGAAGGAGCTCTCTTTGTTGTGGCAACCTACACTCTCTATTAAAGGAAGGAAAAAATGTCTTCCGAAGTCGGAGTACTGCTGCCTTTATGAGGAGGGAGTTGAAATAGAATACAAGAAACGCTTTCCGAAGTAGAATGCGCTGGGCCTGACTTGTCAGGCGCTTAAAGGCAGCGCAACGCATTTTTTTTTTTTTTAGCTCATGTGACAGACAACAAAAGTTGCTGTCTGAGCGTTCGACGACGACGACGACGACGAAGAAGAAGAAGAAGAAGAAGAATACGAGAAACGAAGTTATCATGAATACACTTAAATTGGAAAATAAACGGTTTTGACGATCTTCCTTATTCAGAAAATTTGTAAAAATTCTTTTTTTTAAAATATACAGAAGGTCAACACAAAGGTTGTTCAGCCAGTTTCTTTTGTTCTCCTGATTTCTCGGCATTCTTAGAATAGCAGCATGCACACTCTCCATTAAAGGAGAGAGAAAAATTCCCTTAAGTCAGAGTACGGCTGCCTTCATGGCGAGATGCTTGAGAAAACAACCGCACAGGCATGCGCGGGAAGAATATAGTACGCACGTGAAAGATCTTGTAATTCATGTCCGTCAGCAATGGATAGGCTGCTGAAGCAGACATGGTCAGCATGGCCATTCACCACAGCAGTTCACCAGTCAGCTTTTGTTGCGTGTGTAAAGACAACAAATTTTACACGAAATATATGTGTGTGTGTATGGGGACGGGATAGCTCAGTGGTCGGAGCACTCGCTTTCCCCCAGCCAAGTTAAGCTGCGTCGAGCGCGGTTGGATGGGTGACCGTTTGCGCGCCTTGGCTTCAGTACAGTTCCCCCAGTTCACCCAGCTGTAAATGGGTACCTGCCCTCTTTAGGGTCAGGGAAGGTAAAGCAGCGAGGGAGAGGAGATGGGCGCCGCCCTCAATATGCTGGCCCTAGAGAAGTGAGGTCTCTGACGCCTCGCTCCCCTACGACCTTATAGGTTATGGGACTCCTTTACCTTTACCTATATGTGTGTGTGTGTGCTTTGTGTCTTGGATTGCTTTGGTTGGTTAGTTTTTAATCAAACCAACGACATGGCAGATCTTGTAACTTAGAATTCTTAAATCAGAAAAGCGGATAAGAAGAGGGGAGGGGGTGGGGGGGGGGGGGGGGGGAAACAAGTTGCTTGAGCACTGAAATCGATAGAGCAGTTAGCCAGGATTTCCCCTTCAGCTTCGAGGTCAAAGTGACCCGGTGGTCGATGAGGGTTGCGTCTGTATGACGGACGCCTTAGCCCAGTGGCTGCGTACCGTTTGACTTCCATCCCACGGGTTTAGGAAGTCCTGGGGTCGAATCTTGGTGGTGTCTGGTGAATTAAAGGCGGAGATTTTTACCGTCTTCCATGCCAACTTCATGTGCGGACATCCCAGGGCCTTCACTCCCAAACATGCAGAAAAGCAAAATATATGCGCGTTAAACGACTATATTATGAGTTATGGGATCTTTAACGTACGTATTTAATCTGTTACACGTGTATAAACATAGAAAGGAACTAAGGTACTGACAGGTCTACACTTAAAGTTGACCCAAGAGATCGTTAAAACACAAGCAACCCCAATCCTGCACACTCAATTCATCAGACACCGTTGTTGAGATTCGAACTTCCACTTCATGGGCCTACAAGGACAGGAGTAAAATGTTCTCTCCGCACAGTGATAGCGTCTGTCAATTGTCTTGATGCTGCCGCATGTTAACAACAACAACAACATCAACAACAACAACAATAACGACAAGAGTGTTGTCTCCGGTAATTAATAGGGTAGAACAGAGCCACTTTCGCAGGGAAACAAAATTGATACATACACCAAAGTTAAGGTATGATTTTGTTGTTGTTTTTGTTGTTGTGTTGTTGTCGTTGTTGTTGTTGTTCCACAGCTGGAGCTCTAAGGTTCACCAATGGTTTGATTCTTTTGCGTGTGCGACCGTTTTTTATCTACCAGGAAGGTAGCTGCGATGATATTTATTTATTTATTTTATTTATTTATTTATACCACTTTAAGTCACGCAGATTTCTCTGCGTGAAATTCGGGCTGCTCTCCCCGGGGAGAGCACGTCGCCACAAGAACAGCGCCACCCATTTTTTTTTCTGTCTGCAACAGTACTTGTTTCCCTATCAGAGTGGCTTTTTTCTACATAATTTTGCCAGGGACAACTCTCTTGTTGCCGTGGGTTCTTTTACGTGCGCTAAATAATTATGTGCAACACACGGGACCTCGGTTTATCGTCTCATCCGAAAGACTAGCGCCCAGACTACCACTCATGATCTAATGGATGGGGAAAAAGTTTCGGGTCCAAACAGGATACGAACCACGCACACTTCCGACCCGGACTTTTCGCTTTCTAGACAGGTGCATTACCTCTAGACCACCAATCCATCACTTTTATACGCCATACTTTCGGTAACACGCTGTTCCACGAGAGATAGGACCCGAATTTCACCCAGCTTCAAAAAGCAAGAAAAGAACAGCAAAAAAAAAAAAAAGTACAAAAGACAAGACAGAACTGTGAAAGAGAGGACACATTCTCACAAGTCAGGATGCATTGCACGATGAAAGCCACCAGTTGAACATCTCGATACTTGTCAGTGCATTAAAAATCAGCTTTATTGGTTCTCAGGTGAAGAATGTATACACTTTAAAGACAAAAGGCAGCTTTAAAAACCTGTTCCAGTTTATTATATACTGGTATACATACACCACAGCACAACAATTCCATTGCTATAATCTGTTTTTAAACACCCTTTTTTAAATATAAAAGTGACACGTTTTGCATTATTAGTACACTCCTGAAACTTAATCAGATCAAAAGTACTACTACTGTCTTTTTTCCCTCTTTTGTTCTTGCTCTTTTTCCTCTCAATAAAAAAAAAGCAAAACCCAAACCGCTTGACGACCAAATTCACCTCCAAAAATTAAGTAAACAAAGAACTGATAATTATGATTATTAACACACTCCAAAAATCGTAAGTTTCACGTCAAGAAAAACAGGCGTGTCGCTTCTTTTTAGCTCTTGAAAAGGACATCACAATGTTAGTTGGTGTTTAAAAAAAAAAAAAAAGAATTGTGAAGTTTTGATTATCCTTGTTGAGAAGTGCTGGCAATGGTTATAATTATCAGAAAATATATATCTCTCTCTCTCACACATACACACAAGCACACCACACGCACGCACGTACACACACACACACACACACGCACGCACGCACGTACGCACGCACACATACACACACACACACACACACACGATCATATCAACAATTCAGCGCGCCACACTAAGGGAGCTAAGATCTGAAGAAAGCTCACTCCCTCAACGCCTGAGTAGGTGGTTAAGGGACACCATTACCTTGAAGACAAGGTGCGGCCCAAGCCTTGCCCTCTTGAAAGTCATTTTTTAAAATGTTCAAATCATAAATATTATTTTGTTAAAGAGTCTGCTAGAAAAGTGTCTACCTTTCTGTGTCATACCTTCTTTACGTCACAGTCTTTACGTCAATTTCTTTTCTTACGCGTCTTACAGCAGAGAAAGAACAGTTATTGTACGCTCTCCTTCACTGTCTTGTCTTCTTACAGTATCGATTAGATATCCCAGTGTGTCTCTATGTCAACATGTACGAATATTACCATTGTGCTCACTTCATTTCATACACTCATACACTCGTGCGAACTTCGATTCAAACCTCAGTGAATACACTACCCGTGGTTTATCATATATATCATACAGACATTTATATATATATAATCACCAACATTTATACAGACATACCCTTCGACACAGAGACAGACAGATGCACGTAGGTGCGCGCGCACGCAGA
>CM054147.1:8300585-8318085 GCA_028751875.1 Rapana venosa | reverse complement strand
TTAACATCAGTGCCGACTCCACTCCCCCTAAAAAGTCCTTCGGATGAGACCATAAACTGAGGTCCCGTGTGCGAACGCACGTAGAACATCTTGCGCACACGTTAAAACCTGTTCCGCTTTTCGGAAGAGTAGGCCATTGTGTGCTGGTAGGAACGGATGACAAAACTGCATACACACGGGAACTGGATGTAAAAAAGCACACTAGTGCTCATTTCATTAACCTCGAAATAAAAGAATAAATAAGTACACAAATAATAAAACACACGCCGGCGCGCACTTACCCTATACCGATCACACTCCCTTTCAAAATGATTCATTCTATACTGACACCCTAGTCTCTTCTAAAACAAATGCTTTTTACATTCTATGTTATCCTTCGGCCCTGTTGTCGGCTATCCCTGTCAGCTAATTGCCAAGGCCTTCTTTGAACTAGTGGGTTTTAAAATGTTTTAAGTTTTAGACAAACCATGACAAGCTCCTATCATAATAACCTGCACTCTCATATAAACAATTAAAACTTGATCTGAAGTCGGAGTATGGCTGCCTATAGTTATGGCGAGGTACTTGAAAACAAGGGGACGGGATAGCTCAGTGATCGGAGCACTCGCTCTCCCCCAGCCAAGTTAAGCAGCATCGAGCGTGGTTACCAGTTGGATGGGTGACCGTTTGCGCGCCTTGGCTTCAGTACAGTTTCCCCAGTTCACCCAGCTGTAAATGGATACCTGCCCTCTTTAGGGTCAGGGAAGGTAAAGCAGCGAGGGAGAGGAGATGGGCGCCGCCCTCAATATGCTGGCCCTAGAGAAGTGAGGTCTCTGACGCCTCGCTCCCCTACGACTTTATAGGTTATGGGACTCCTTTACCTTTACTACTTGAAAACAGTCGTCATACACGCAAGCTTCTCATTCAGTGCGTATTTATGTCTTGCAGTGATTCCTAGGTGGGATGAGTGTGAGACAGAGATGCACATTCTGGGTGACCTCCCCCCCCCCCCCCAAGAGTGTTAAGCTGGGGAACGCACAACGACAACAACAGCAATAAGAACAACAACACCCATACCTAACAATCATCCAGAATAAATCATCCTATGCCCTATTGCATCTCTGCTGTAGTGAGGTATATATATATATATATATATAATATATATATATATATATATATATATATATATATATATATATATATATAATATATATGTGTGTGTGTGTGTGTGTGTGTGTGTGTGTGTGTGTGTGTGTGTGTGTGTGTGTGTGTGTTGTTGTTGTTGTTGTCTTCAATTTAACGTCTGTTCACTCTAAGTGATGTTAGACGAATGTGTGTGTGTGTGTGTGTGTGTGTGTGTGTGTGTGTGTGTGTGTGTGTGTGTGTGTGTGTGTGTGTGTGTGTGTGTGTGTTGTGCGCGCGCGCGCGCGCGCGTGTGTGTATGTGTGTGTGTGTGTTTGAAATCAGGACATGAATCCCCCTTATCTTTAACTCCTGATGGATGTAGTTGACTTTTACTTTATGGTTATGGCATCGTTAGTAGTTCTTCGGATGAGACTATAAACCGAGGCCCCGTGTGCGAACGCATGCAGAACATCTTGCGCACACGTTAAATTCTGTTCCGCTTTTCGAAAGAGGTAGGCCATTGTGTGCCGGTGGGAACAGATGACAAAATTTCCAAAACCGCATACACACGGGGACTGAATGTAAAAAAGCACACGAGTGCTTATTCCATTATCCTCGATATAAAATTTTAAAAAAAGTCGTCCGAGCACTTTGATTTGTTGCTTTACAAGATTCAGCGCTACAAAAATTCCATACATTATTATTATTATTATAGTTACGTTCTTATACAGATCTGTTTAATATTACTGGCATTACTATGGTTGTTGTGTTCCACAATTCACCATTATCACCTTTTGAGGTCTTAACCTACATAATGTTGCCATATATCAAGCTGAAACACACACACACACACACACACACACACACACAACACACACACACACACACACACACACACACACACACACATACAGACCACACACACACACACACACACACACCACACAACCATACACACACACACACACACACACACACACACACACACACACACACACACACACGACCACACGACCATACACACACACACACGCACGACACACACACACACACACACCACACACCACACACACACACACACACACACACACACACACACACACACACACCCCACACACACACACACACACAAAGTGCCCCCCTCCCCTTCCCATCATCTAATATAACTTTTGTGGCCCAGGCCAAAAGCTGTGTCCGTTATTGATGTCAGCTAATTGCCAAGGCCTGCACTAACATGTTGGTATGTTGTAAAATGTTGAGATTGCCTTCAGCCATGACAAGCTCTTAACATAACAACCTGCACTCTCCTTTACAGGAGACAAAAAATCCACTGAAGTCGGAGTATGGCTGCCTATATGGCGAGGTACTTGAAAAG
Organism: Rapana venosa; assembly: GCA_028751875.1. NCBI lineage: Eukaryota > Metazoa > Mollusca > Gastropoda > Neogastropoda > Muricidae > Rapana > Rapana venosa. The sequence continues at coordinate 8,315,606 of CM054147.1, read as the reverse complement.
AGTCATACACGCAAACTTCTCTTCCGGTGTGTGCTTCCTGTCTCACAGTGATTATTCCCAGGTGGGATGGTTGGTGAGTCAGAGTGTGGCATGTTCTGGGTGACTCCCCAGGGTGTAAAGCTGGGGAACGCACAACAACAACAACAACAACAACAACAATAACAACAACAACAAAAAAAACCCAAAAAAACAAACAAAACAACCACCAACACCTTTCCTTTCCCTAAAAATTCCACTTTCTTTTTTATGGCCAAAAAAAAGGAACCCATACAATTCTTTTCAAACCCCCAAAAATTTAAAATATTTTAATTTCCTTTCACAACAAAACAATTTTTTCCCCTTTATTTTCAACAGCTTAAAACCCAAAACCCCCCCCAACACCCCCAACCCCCAAAACACCCACCACACACCACCACCCAAAAACCCCACCCCCCACCTCCCTTCCCTCCCAAAACCCAGGTTTAACTTAAAAAAAACAAAAAAAAATCCCCCCCCCCTTTACCTTATTTCCCTAAACCAAACCAATAAACCCCCTATACAAAATTTTTCCCCCCAACCCCCTTAAACCCCAACCCCCCCACCCCACACACCCCATTACCCCATCCCCCCTACCTCCCCCCTCCCAAACCAAGCTACTTCCCCGCACCCCAACTACTTGTCATGAAACCGAAAGGGTTTAAAACAGAAATGTGGGGAAAAAACACCCAGCTATTTTTGGGGTCTTAAAACCCGGGGTCTTACGGGTCCACAACACCGGGGGTACGCGGGCCCCGACTATTTGGTCTCAAAAACGAAATATTGTGTCCTGCAAAAACAAAATACTTGTCCGCAACACCAGACATACTTGTTTTATCAACACCAGACATACTTGTGTCCTGCAACACCAGACATACTTGTGTCAAAAACACCGACTACTTGTGCCCTAAACAACAGACATACTTGCCCTGCAACACCAGACATACTTGTGCTACAACCCAGACTTATGTGCCCTGCAAAACCAGACTTCTGTTCCTGCAACAACAGCATATTGTGTCTGCAAAACAGACATATTGTGTCCTGCAAAAACAACAGACATATTTTTCTGCAAAAAAACAGACATATTTGTGTCCTCAAAAACAGCTACTTGTCCTGAAAAAGAATACTTGCCTGCAAAAACGACATATTGTGTCCTGCAACAAAAGACATACTTTTTCCTGAAAAACGCAAAATTGTGCCTGCAACAACAGACATCTTGTTGTCCTGCAACAAAAAAGGAATACTTGTCTGCAACAACAGACATACTTGTGTCCTGAAACAACAACAGACATTTGTCCTGCAACAACAGACATACTTGGTCTGCAAAAAAACAGGGAAACACTTTTTCCTGCAAAAACAGCATACTTGTGCCCTGAAACAACAGCTTATTGTGTCCTGACAACGACATCTTGTTCCTGCAAAAAAAATTTCTTGTGTCTGAACCAAAGACATATTTGCCCTGCAACAACAGCATACTTGGCTGCAACAAAACGGGACTATTGTCCTAAACAACAGCATACTTGTGTCTGCAACAACAGACATACTTTTTCGCAAAAAAAGACATACTTGTCCTGAAACAACGACTACTTTTTCCGCAACAAAGAAAACTTGTCCGAAACAAACGACATCTTGTGTCCTGCAAAACGAATATTGGTCCTGCAAAAAACAGCATACTTGGGGTCTGAACAACAGACATACTTGCCCTGCACAAAAGACATACTTTTTCCTGAAAAAAGACAACTTGTTCTGCAAAAACAGTACTTGTGTCCTGAAACAACGACATACTTTTTCTGCAAAAACAGACTCTTGTCCTGCAACAACAGACAAAATTGTGTCCGGGAACAACAGACATACTTGTCCTGCAACAAAGAATACTTGCCCTGCAAAAAAGCATACTTGCCCTGCAAAAACAGACATACTTGTGTCCTGCAACAAAAGACTTACTTGTTTGCAACAACAGACTTTACTTGTCCTGCAAAAACGAAAACTTGTGTCCTGCAAAAAACAGACTACTTGTCCTGCAAAACAGAATACTTGCCCTGCAAAACGACATACTTGTCCTGCAACAACAGAATACTTGTGCCCTGAACAACAGAACTTGTGCCCTGAAACCCAAAAAGACTACTTTTTCCTGCAACAACGACATATTTTTCCGCAAAACAACAGCTCTTGTCCTGCAAAACGAAAAATTTTGTCCTGCAACAAAAAATATTGTGTTGCAACAACAAACATACTTGTTCCGAAAAAACAGACTATTTGTGTCCGCAACAAAGACATATTGTCCTGCAAAAAACAACATATTTGTCCTGAAAACAAAATATTGTTCCTAAAAACAACAGACATACTTGTGTCCTGCAAACGGGTCTTGTGCCCTGAAAAAAGACATATTGTCCTGCAAAAAAAGACATCTTGTGTCCTGCAACAAAGAAATTTTCCCCCTGCAAAAACAGACATACTTGTGTCCGCAAAAAGACAACTTGTTCTGCAACAACAGCATATTTGTTCCTGCAAAAAACAGAATATTGTGTCCTGAACAACAGAATTTTGTCCGCAAAAACAGACATATTGTTCCTGCAACAACAGACATATTTTCCCTTTTGTGTCTGCAACAAAGACATACTTGTGTCCTGCAACAACAACGACTACTTTTTCCTGCAAAAACGACATACTTGTGCCCTGCAAAAAACAGAATATTGTCCGAAAACAACAGCATATTGTGTCTGCAAAAACCAGACATACTTGTGTCCTGCAACAACGCTACTTGTGTCCTGAAAACAACGCTTATTTGTCCTGCAAAACAGACTATTTGTCCTGAACAAACAGCAACTTGTCCTGCAAAACAGACATACTTGTGCCGGAAACAACAGCTTCTTTTGTCCTGCAAAAACAGACTACTTGGTCCTGCAACAACAGACATACTTTTTCCTGCAAAAACGACATACTTGTCCTGAAAACAACAGACATTTTGTCCTGCAAAACAGACTACTTGTGCCCTGAACAAGGGGACATACTTGTGTCCTAAAACAACAGACATATTGTTTGCAAAAACAACAATTTGTCCTGCAACAACAGACATATTTGTGTCTGAAAAACACAGACTACTTGTCCTGCAAAAACAGAATACTTGTGTCCTGCAACAACGACATTTGTGTCCTGCAACAACAGCATCTTGTCCTGCAAAACAGACTCTTGTGCCTGAAACAACAGACTACTTTTTCCTGCAACAACAGACATACTTGTGCCCTGCAACAACGACTATTTGGCCTGCAACAACGACATTTGGGTTCCCGCAAAACGACTATTTGTCCTGAACAACAGACATCTTGTGTCCTGCAACAACAGCTATTTTTGTCCTGCAACAAGCATCTTGTGCCCCTGCAAAAAACAGACATACTTTTCCTGAAACAAAAAATATTTGTGCCCTGCAAAAACGAATATTGGCCCTGAACAACAGACTACTTGTGTCCTGCAACAACGACTACTTTTTTCCGCAACAAAAACAAAATTGTCCCCCTGCAACACAAAACATATTGTGTCCTGCAACATTGACATACTTGTGTCCTGCAACAACAACGACATATTGTGTCCTGCAACAACGACATCTTTTTTGTCCTGAAACAACAGACATATTGTCCGCAAAAACAAAAATACTTGTGTCCTGCAACAACACAGAATACTTGTGTCTGCAACACAGACATACTTGTGTCTGCAAAAAAACAGACATATTTTGCCCGCAAAACAGACATACTTGTGCCCTCAAAACGACTACTTGTGTCCTGCAACAAAGAATATTTGTTCCCCAAAACAACAGACATACTTGTGCCCTGCAAACAACAGAATACTTTTTTGTCCGCAACCCCCAACGGGAACAAAATTACTTGGTCTGCAAAACAGACATACTTGTTTTCCTGCAACCGCTTACTTTTTTGCCCTGAAACAACAGACATCTTGTGTCCTGCAAAAAACAGCATATTGTGCCTGCAAAACAACGGCATACTTGTGTCCTGCAACAACAAAAATTTTTTTAACATCCCTTGTCCTAAACAACAGAATACTTGTGTCTGCAAAAAAAAAAAGACATATTGTTTGCAACAAAGAATTTCTTGTGTCTGCAACAAAAAGCATATTTTGTCTGAAAACAAAAAACTACTTTGCCCTGCAACAACAACATACTTGTCCTAAAACAACACTACTTTTTCTGCAAAACAGACATATTGTCCTGCAACAACAAAATTTCTTGTTCCGCAACAACAGACATACTTGTCCTGCAACAAAACATACTTTTTGCCCCCTTTGCTAAAAAACAAAATCTTGTGTCCGCAAAAAACAGACTACTTGTCCTGAACAACACTACTTTGTCCTGCAAAACAGACTTTTGTCCTGCAACAACAGCATACTTGTCCTGCAACAAACTTTTCTTGTCCTGCAACACGAAATACTTGTCCTCCCAAAAAACAGACATATTTGGGGTTGCAACCAGACATCTTGTCCTGCAACAACAGACTTCTTGTCCTGCAACAACAGAATACTTGTGTCTGCAAACAGACATATTTTGTCCTGCAACAACAGAAAACTTGTCCTGCAAAAAACAGACATACTTGTGTCCCTGAAACCCCAACAAAACATATTGTCCTGCAACAACAACAAATACTTGTGTCCTGCAACAAAAAATACTTGTGTCCTGCACAACAACAGACTTACTTGTTCCTGAAAAAAAACAGAATTTTTTGGTCCTGCAACAAAAACACATATTGTCCTGCAACAACAGACTACTTTTTCCTGAAACATGACATATTTGTCCTGCAACAACAGCATATTGTCCTGAAACAACAGACTACTTGGGTCTGCAAAACAGACATTTTGTCCTGAAACCCAGACTATTGTCCTGCAACAAAGAATTACTTGTGTCCTGAAAATCAACAAGGAAAAAAAACTTTGCCTGCAACAAACGAATACTTTGTCCTGCAACAACAGCATATGTCCTGCAACAACAGACTACTTGTCCTGCAAAAAACAAAAAAAATTTTCAACAAAGACTACTTGTGTCCGCAACATCAGACTATTGTGCCCTGCCTCAGCAACTTGTGTCCTGCAACAACGACAATTGTTCCTGCAACAACGACATACTTTTTCCCTGCAACAACAAAATACTTTCCGCCAACAGACATACTTGTGTCCTGAACAAAAAACAGACATCTTGTCCTGAAACAACGACATATTTGCCTGCAAAAAACAGACATATTTGTGCCCTGTAACAAAGACTTCTTGTGTCCTGCAACAACAACAGACATACTTGTCCTGCAAAACAAATATTGTGTCCTGCAAAAACAACAGAAACTTGTCTGCAACAAACAGACATATTGTGCCCGAAAACAACAGAATACTTGTGTCCTGCAACTAGCAACTTGTCCTGCAAAACGCCCATTTGTGTCTGCAACAAAAAACATCTTGTGTCCTGAAAACAAAAACAGACATATTTTTGGTCCTGCAAAAACAGATACTTGTGCCCTGCAACAACAGACATACTTTCCTGCAACAACGACTTTTTTGTGCCCTGCAACAACAGAAACTTGTGTCCTGCAAAACGAATACTTGTCCTGCAACAACAGACATATTGTGTCCTCAACAAAAACGCATACTTGTGTCCTGCAACAACAGACTACTTGTGTCCTGCAAAAAAAAAGACATTTTGTGCCCTGCAAAAACAGCATACTTGTGCCCTGAACCCAGACTTATTGTGTCGAAAAACAAAATATTGGTGTCCTGAAACAAAGACATATTTGCCCTGCCAAAAGAATATTGTGCCTGAAACAACAGACTTTGTGCCCTGAAACAACGACATCTTTCTGCAACAACAGCTATTGTGTCCTGCAACAACGACATATTGTGTCCTGAAACAACGAAACTTGTGTCCTGCCAAAAACAGCTTTACTTGTTTCCTGCAACAACAACAGACATACTTGGTCCTGCAAAACAACAGACATACTTGGTCCTGCAACAACAGACAACTTGTTTTCCTGCAACAACAACAGCTACTTGTGTCCTGCAACAACATAATGATTTGTCCTGCAAAAACATACTACTTGTGCCCTGCAACCCAGCTACTTGTCCTGCAACACCAGACATATTGTGCCCTGAACACCAGACATACTTGTGCCCGGGAAACCCCCCCAACATATTGGTCCTGCAACCAAAGAATTTGTTCCTGCAAACAGACTCTTGTTTTCCTGCAACAACAGACATACTTGCCCTGCAACAACAGACATACTTGTGCCTGGAACACCAGAATCTTGGGTCTGCAACAACAACAGCATACTTGTTCCGAAAACAACAGACATATTGTGCCCTGCAACAAAGACTTTATTGCCTGCAACAACAGCATTTTTGTCCTGCAAAACAACAGAATACTTGTGTCCTGCAACAACAGACAACTTGTGTCCTGCAACAACAACAAACTACTTGTGCCGCAACAAGAAAACTTGTCCGCAACACCGACTTTGTGTCCTGAAACAACAGACTACTTGTGTCCTGAACAACAAAATTTACTTGTGCCCTGCAAAAAGAGACTTTCTTGGTCCCTGCAACAACAACGACTACTTGTGTCCTGCAACACCAGACATACTTGCCCAGCAAACACAGACTACTTGTGTCCTGCAACAACAGACATATTTGTCCTGCAACACCAAAAATTACTTGTCTGAAAACAAAAGCTTATTGTGTCCGCAAAAAACAGAATACTTGTGTCCTGCAAAAAGACTACTTGTGTCCTGCAACAACAACAGCTACTTGTGTCCTAACAACATAATACTTGTGTCCTGCAAAAAAGACATACATGTGTCCTGCAACAAAGACATACTTGTGTCCTGCAACAAAAAAGAATCTTGTGTCCTGCAAAAAAACAGACATATTGTGCCCTGAACAACAACATACTTGTGTCCTGCAACAACGACTACTTTTTCCTGCAAAAAACAGACATACTTTGCCCTGAAACAACACAGAATACTTGTGTCCTGCAAAACGACATACTTGTGCCCTGAACAACAGAATATTGTGCCCTGAAAAAACAACAGAATACGGGTTTCCCTGCAACACCAGACTTACTTGTGTCCTGAACACCAGACATACTTGTCCTGCAAAAAACAGACTATTGTGTCCTGACAAAAGAATACTTGTGCCCTGAAACAACGAATACTTGTCTGAAACAACAGACTATGCCCTGAAAACAACAGAATACTTTCCCTGCAACAAAGAATATTTGTGTCCTGCAAAAACGACATATTGTCCTCCCAAAAAGAATCTTGTCCTGAAACTTTAGACATATTGTGTCCGCAAAAAAGAATACTTTGTCCTGCAACAACAGACATATTGTGTCCTGCAAAAACAGACAACTTGTCCAGAAAACCCCAAAATACTTGTGTCCTGCAACAAAAACAGACATACTTGTGTCCTGAACAACAGAAAATACTTGTGCCCTGCAAAAACAACAGACATATTGTGTCCTGCAACAACAGACATACATGTGCCCTGCACAAAACATCTTGTGTCCTGCAACAAAGAATACTTGCCCTGAAACAACAGACATACTTGCCCTGCAACAAAATTTGTCCTGAAACACCAGACATACTTGCCCTGCAACAACGGGCATACTTGTGCCCTGCAACAACAGACTTATTGTCCTGCAACAACAGACTATTGTGTTGCAAAAAACAACAGCTTTCTTGTGCCCGCAACAACAACGAATATTTGTGCCCTGCAAAAACGACATACTTGTCCTGCAAAACAGACAGACTTGCCCGAACACAAAAATTTTGCCCTGCAACAACAAACCTATTGCCCTGCACAACAAAATACTTGTCCTGCAACAACAGATATGTGTCCTGCAACAACAGACAAATTGTGTCCTTTGCAAAAACAGAATTTACTTGCCCTGCAACAACAGACATATTTGTCCTGCAAAAACGAATTTTGTCCGCAAAACGACATACTTGTCTGCAACATCAGACATACTTGTTTGCAACAAAAACGACAATTGTGCCCTGCAAAAACAACGACATACTTGCCCTGCAACAAAAACAGAAATATTGTGTCCGCAACAACGGAATACTTGTCCAGCAACCCCAGCATCTTGTGTCGCAAAAACAGATTTTATTGTGTCCTGAAACAACAGATTTCTTGTCCTGCAAACGAATACTTGTGTCCTGCAACACAACAGAATACTTGTCCTGTAAAGCATATTGTTCTCTAAAGACAACTTCGACAAAAACTTGTTCTGTAACAGACATATTCGCATACTTGTCCTAAAAAACGACAACTTGTTCTGTAAACTTTTACTTGTTACAACAGATATATTGCCCTTTTAAACAGAATTTTGCCTGAAAAAGACATACTTGCCCTCAACAGACAAAATGTTCGTAAAGCTATTTGCCCTAAACGCATTTTGTTCTGTAACAGTACTTGTTCTGAAACGACATACTTGTCCTAAAAACGACATTTGTTCTGTAACGACATATTTGGTCCGCAAACAGACTACTTCAACATACTTTTTCTGAACAGCCCATATTGTCCGAAAAGTACTTCGAATCTTGTTTGTAACAGCATACTTGTCCTACAACAGACAACTTGTTCTGTAACAAAATACTTGTCCGTAACAGACTCTTCAGAAATGTTCTGTAACAGACATACTTAGACATATTTGTTCTGTAACGAATACTTGCCCTACAACAGACATACTTGCCCTAAAACAGACATATTGCCCTGTAACAGAATATTTGTCCTGTAACGATTACTTCAGACATACTTGTTCTGTAACGAATGCTTTCCTACAAAGACATCTTGTCCTGAAACAAAAATACTGTCCTTAAAAAATTTACTTGACATACTTGTTCTGAAACAGACTCTTGCCCTACAACAGACTTCTTGTCCTGAAACGACTACTTGTCTGAAAACAAAATACTTCAGACATCTTGTTCTGAAACGACTACTTGTCCTAAACAGAACACTTGTCCTGTAACAAAATACTTGCCCTGTAACGAATCTTCAGAATACTTGTTCTGTAACAGAATATTTTCCCTAAAACAGACTACTTGCCCTCAACAGACTATTGCCCTGTAAAAACATATTCAGACTACTTGTTCTGTAAAGACTACTTGTTCTGTAACCACATTTGTCCTAAAAAGACATACTTGCCCTCAACAGACATATTGCCCTGTTAAAAGGGACTTACTTCAGACATACTTGTCCTGTAACAGACATACTTAGACATATTGTTCTGTAACGAATTTTGTCCTAAAAACAGAATATTGTCCTAAAAACAGACATACTTGTCTGAACAGACATATTTCAGACATACTTGTTTGAAACAGAATACTTGTCCTGTAACACACATATTGCCCTTAACGACTTCTTGCCCTGTAAAACGGCCTGACAGGAAACACTACCAAAGGGGTCACCACCCTAGCATTTGTCCTGTAACACAACACTTCGACATATTGTTGTAACACACACACTTCAGACATATTGTCTGTAACACACACACTTCAGACATATTTGTCCTGCAACAAAATGCGAAAAAAAAGAATGCGCGAGAAAAAGAATACAAAGAAGAAAAACGAAGAAGATGCGGGGAAAAAAACCCCAGAAGAATGAAAAGAAAAAGAAGAATGCGAAGAATGCAAAGAAGAAGAAGAATGCAAAGAAAAATGCGAAGAGAATGCGAAGAAAAATGCGAAGAAAAAAAGAAGAACAAGAACAAGAAGGAAAGTACAAGGAGCAAAAACAAGAACCCAGAATCATCATCATCATTATCTCTCATCTCATTCATCATTCATCATCATAACAACAAAACACAACAAAAACAACAAACAAAAAACAAAACCCCCCAAAGCTTAAAATGATGGTGGGGTAGGAGTTTTTTGGGCAGGGAAGGGCCCACAAGAACTTGAAGGTGAGAGGTGAGCCGAGGGTGAAGGGGACAGCTGCAGTCTGTTTGAGGAAATGACCGGGCCGGCAAAGGTGAAAAGCGACATGAGAAATAAAACCCCTGCCCACAGAAAAGAAGCAGACAGAAGGCAGAGACAAAACAGAGAGAGAAAAGAGAGAGGAGAGAAAATATCAAAATGATGTGTGTAAATTGTCGGATCATGATATGTGTGATGATGATGATGATCATCATCATCATCATCATCATCTCCCATAATCATAACAATGGTATACTATACTACTATATACTATACTATATTTAACTACTATTTTATACTATACTATATACTACTACTTTATCTACTATACTACTACTATACTACTACTTAAAAAAATAATATAATAATAACAACAACAAAAAAAACAACAACAAAAAATAAAAAATAATAGAAGAAAAACAACAAACAACAACAAACAACAAAATATTAATAATAATAATAATGATGATGATAATAATAATAAAAATAAATGTAATGTTAAAATAAAAAATTAATGTATGAAATTTGTTATAGCGCTGAATCTTGTAAAAGAAAGAAATCAAAGCGCTTCATTCAAAACTTCACCGCGTGAAACCTTCACAAAAATTAACTTTTAAAATTTTTAGCGCGCGCCCACAACAACACACAAAACACACACACACCAACCAAACACACCCACACACAACACAAACACAAAACCCAACCATGCTTAGGGGGTGTGGGTGTAAATGTAATTGAAAGTAGGAACAAATAGGGTGTAAAAAAAGGGGGGAAAGGTCATAGGTGGGAGAGAAGTGTATTGGAGGGGATTTAAAAAGTATCGGTGGGCTTTTCACGAAGTGAGAGAGGGAGGTCTTTTTCCCAGGTGGTTAACCCCAAAAATAAAAAAGAGCGCGGCAACATGGTTTTCTTTTGAATCTGGGTTTTAGAAGCAGAGGGATTCGGGAGAAGGGATGTGTAGTTTGCGGCTGAAATTTCCAAGTCAAGAGTGTTTCAAAAATTTTTTTTTCGTCAGAAAAGGTAATCTGAAATTGAAGCAAAGGGTTTAAAAAAAAAAAAGGGGGGTCATATAACCCTTATAGTCGTTGGGGGTAGTGTCAGAAACCTGCTTCTCAGGGCCCAGCATTTGGGGCGGTGCCCATTCCTCTCCCTCTTGCTTTTTTCCCTGACCCCAAGGGGTGGTACCCTTTACAGCTGGGTTTAAAATTGGGGGCTGTACTGAAGCCAAGGGCGCAGTACCTAAGTGGTAAACCCGCTCAATGCTGTTAATTTAGCTTCGGGAAAATGAGTGTTTGACCATGAGCTTCCCGAAAGATCAAATGAATGAGTTGATGGGGTTAAATTGACATGCCCAAAATGTTTCCAAAACTTTTTTTTCAGAAATGGGAACTGAAAATTGGGAAATATATAGTAATTCTTTTCTAAGCGTTCGATTTGTTTTGTTTTCAGATTCAGCCATTTTTATTATTATTATTATTATTATTTTTTTATTATTTTTTTTATTATTATTTTATTATTTTATTATTATTATTATTGTTGTTGTTGTTGTTGTGTTTTATTTTTTTTTGGGGGGGGGGGTTTGGACGGGCAGCCTGTGGTTAGAGTGTTTTCGGCCCAATTAAACAACCCAAAACGCCCCTGTGAACCCAAACACACACCACAATCCTTATAGATCTCCTTCTCTTTCCCCCCTTCTCTTTCTCCCCCTCTTCTCTGTTTTTTTTCTCCTCCAGATTTTTAATTTCAAAATAAAAAACCCCAGGGGGACTGAAAATTTTTATTACCCAAATTTTAGGGGGGGTGTGAAAATACCCCATAAACCAAACATTACTCAATAAATTCTATTATAAATAATCTCTCCCCCCCTCCCTCCCCCTCTCTCTCTTTCCCTCCCCTCTCTTTCTCTCTTCCCTCCCTCTCCAATCTCCCTTTCCCCCCCTCTCTCTCTCCCCCCATCTCTCTTCCCCTTCTTCCCCATCTCTCTCTATTTATATCCATAATCATACCCTGTCCCCCCCCCTCTCTCTCTCACCCCAAAAACAACGCACGCGCACACACACGCACGCCGCACACCAAAACACACTAACCCCCCCCCTCACACCATACCCCCAACCCCCCCCCCCACCCCCATCAACCCCTCCAACCCCCCCCCCCCCATCCCCTTCCAAACCACCCCCCACCTCCACACACTCCACTCACACACTACACTTCACCAAACCCACCCCCCACCCTCAAAACTCAACTAACACAACATTACCCACACCACACCCCTACACTAAACCCACCCCCTACAGTTTTAACTAACTATATTACACCCCCCCCCCCTCACTAAAATACATCACCACCCCCATCACTAAACACCCACACCCCCCACATACACTACCCAACTACCCACAATCCCCACACCCCACCACACCACACCCCCACACCCCACTACACTACACCCCACCACACCACACTACACCACACCACACTTCACCACACCACACCACACTACACCACACCACACCACACCACACCACACACACCACACTACACTACACTACACTACACCACACCACACCACACACACTACACTACACCACACCACACTACACACTACACTACACCACACTACACCACAATACACCACACCACACCACACCACACTACACCACACACACACCACACCACACAACACCACACTACACTACACTACACCTACACCACACCACACCACACCACACTACACTACACTACACTACACTACACCACACCACACTACACCACACCACACTACACCCCACCACACTACACCACACCACACTACACTACACCACACTACACCACACCACACTACACCACACTACACTACACTACACTACACTACACCACACCACACTACACCACACCACACCTCACCACACTACACCACACTACACCACACTACACTACACTACACCACACTACACCACACCACACTACACCACACCACACTACACTACACCACACCACACTGCACCACACCACACCACACTACACCACACACACACTACACCACACTACATTACACCACACCACACCACACTACACTACACTACACTACACCACACCACACTATACACTACACCACACCACACCACACTACACTACACCACACCACAGCACACCACACCATACCACACTACACTACACCACACCACACCACACCCCACCACACCACACCACACCACACCACACTACACTACACCACACCACACTACACTACACACACACCCACACCACACCACACTACACCACACTACACTACACTACACTACACCACACTACACTACACCACACCACACCACACTACACTACACCACACCACACCACACCACACCATACCACACTACACCACACCACACCACACCTCACCACACCACACTACACTACACTACACCACACCACACCACACCACACCACACACACCACACCACACCACACTACACTACACCACACCACACCACACCACACCTCACCACACCACACTACACTACACTACACCACACCCACACCACACCACACCACACTACACCACACCACACCACACTACACTACACTACACTACACTCCCCCCCCCTCTCCCCCCCCCCTCTCCCCTCCCTCTCCCCGTTCTCCCCCTCACCATGATGGCCAGCACGTTCCAGATGAAGAAGCCTGCGCGGCGTATAGCGTAGGTCCGCACAGTGATGATGGGGAACTTGTGCTTGATGGAAGAAAACTCCCGGGAGCGGATCTCGGGGATGCACTCCACGATGTCCTTCACCTCCCACTCCTGCTCGTCCATGAAGCTCAGCATGTTGACGGAGCTCATCTCCTGGTCGTCCTCGAGCAGCTCCAGGCAACTGTCGCTCAGGCGGGAGGTGACGAGCACTGAGAGATGCTGCCCGCAGAACATCATCAGGGGGGTCTGTGTACAAGCAACCATCAACAGAAGGTGGGGGGGGGGGGGGGGGCGGAATAGCCTGGAGGTGGTTAGAGTGATGTCTTCGTGATCATCTGCGGACCCCGGGTTCGACTCTCGCTCTAGAGGATTTTTGTTTGTTTGTTCGTTTGTCTGGAGTTTACTTCATCAGCGCCGACTCCAACCCCCTCTCTCCCCCCCCCCCCCCCCCCAAAAAAAAGTCCTTAAAAAACAACACCATTCCTTCGGATGAGACTATAAAGCGAGGTCCTATGTGCGAACGCAAGCAGAACATCTTGCGCACACGTTAAAACCAGTTCTGCTTTTCTGGAAGAGTAGGCCATTGTGTGCCGGTAGGGACGGATGACAACATTTACAAAACCGCATACACACACGGGGACTGGATGTAAAAATGTACATGATTGCTTATTCTATTATCCTCGAAATAAAAAGGGGAAAAAAAACAATCTTAGGGGGGATCGGTGGTTTTAGAGGTAATAAAGCACTTGCCTTAGAAAGTCTGGGTTGGAAGTATATGCGGTGGTTTGATTCCCCGTTTGGGTCCGACACTTTTCCAAATCCCATCCACTAGACCGTGGTCTGGGTGCTAGTGTTTCGGTTGAGACGACACACCGAGGTCGCGCGTATTACATATAATTCCTTAGCGCACGTAAAAGAATCCACGGTAACAAGACAGTTATCCCAGGCAAAATGCTGTAGAAAAAAAGCCACTCTGATAGGGAAACAAATACAGTTGCACACAGGGAAAAAAAAAGGTGGCGCTGCTCTTGTGGCGACACACTCTCCTTGAGGAGAGCAGTCCGAATTTCACGCAGAGAAATCTGCTCTGTCTTAAAGTGGAATAAAATTTTAAAAATAAACATCATTTTAAGTGTCTCCTCCTCCTCCTTCTCTCTCCTCCTCCTCCTCCTCTCCTTCTCTCCTCCTCCTCCTCTCCTCCTCATTATCTTCTTCTCCTCCTCCTCATTCTTCTTTTCTTCCTCCTCTTCCTTCTCCTTCTTGTCCTTCTTGTCCTTCTTGTCCTTCTTCTTCTTCTTCTTCTTCTTCTTCTTCTTCTTCTTCTTCTTCTTCTTCTTCTTCTTCTTCTTCTTCTTCTTCTTCTTC
>CM054147.1:8280585-8298085 GCA_028751875.1 Rapana venosa | reverse complement strand
CTTCTCACTCTACTCGACTTATCAGCAGCCTTCGATACTATAGACCACTCAATTCTTCTCTCCCGTCTTCAAGAAACGTTCGGTGTTACTGGCACAACCCTCACCTGGTTTAGTTCATACTTTACTGACCGATTCCAGACAGTTGCAGTAAACAAGATTCAATCAATACCTGCCAAACTGGAATGCGGAGTTCCACAGGGATCAGTTCTAGGCCCTGTTCTTTTAAACTCTTTACACTGCCCCATTGTCACATATAATAAACCGTCATCAAATCAACCATCATTTTTACGTAGATGACTCTCAGATTCAAAACTGTGTTACTCCTGAAAATCTGCCGTCTCTCCATATGGCCCACTGCTTTGAAGATATTCAAAACTGGATAACACTGAACAAATTACAGCTAAATGCAGAAAAAACCGCAGCCATGCTCGTAGGGACCAAACACAAACTCTCTTCCATTTCAACAGCTTCAATAGAACTCGGCAATATATCAGTCCCTCTATCCACTGCAAGGGGACGGGATAGCTCAGTGGTCGGAGCACTCGCTTTCCCCCAGCCAAGTTAAGCAGCGTTGAGCGTGGTTACCAGTTGGATGGGTGACCGTTTGCGCGCCTTGGCTTCAGTACAGTTCCCCCAGTTCACCCAGCTGTAAATGGGTACCTGCCCTCTTTAGGGTCAGGGAAGGTAAAGCAGCGAGGGAGAGGAGATGGGCGCCGCCCTCAATATGCTGGCCCATAGAGAAGTGAGGTCTCTGACGCCTCGCTCCCCTACGACCTTATAGGTTATGGGACTCCTTTACCTTTACCTTTACCTATCCACTGCTGTGAAGTATCTAGGTGTTGTTATCGACAACACACTCTCTATGCAAAAGTTTATCACCCAGACTGTCAGTCGTGCTACTATCAACTACGGCGTATTAGTGCAATTCGAAAGTACCTGTCCACCGATGCAACAGCCAAACTTGTCACTTCTCTCATTCTTTCACGTCTGGACTATTACAATTCTCTTTTGTCTGGTCTGCCAGCATCACCTATCCACTCCCTTCAACGTATACAAAACTCCACAGCTCGACTAGTTCTCAGAAAGAAAAAATCGGAGCACATTACCCCTCTCTTGCGATCTCTCCACTGGCTGCCTGTGCCACAGAGAGTAAATTATATCAGTACCCTCTGTTACAAATGTCTCCACAAAACTGCACCCTCCTACCTCTGTGAATGTCTTAACCTGTACACTCCTTCACGTTCCCTCCGCTCTGCTGCAGATACCTTGTGCCTACGAATACCTAGATTCAACCAATCTACCGTTGGCCTCCGCTCTTTCTCTATTTCGGGCCCATCGACCTGGAATGAGCTCCCTCTCTCTCTTCGCCAGAAACCTAGTTATGACTGACAATTATCATCATCACTGACACCACACACACACACACACACACACACACACACACACACACACACACACACACACACACACACACACACACACACACACACACAGGCACTCACATTCTGACAGTTATCATCATCACTGATACACACACAGGCACTCACATTCTGACAGTTATCATCATCACTGACACACACACACACTCACATTCTGACAGTTATCATCATCACTGACACACACAGGTTCTCACATTCTGACAGTTATCATCATCACTGACACACACACACACACACACACACACACACACACACACACACACACACACCACACCACACACACACACATTCTGACAGTTATCATCATCACTGACGCACACACAGACATATTCTGACAGTTATCATCATCACTGACACACACACAGGTACTCACAATCTGACAGTTATCATCATCACTGACACACACAGGTTCTCACATTCTGACAGTTATCATCATCACTGACCACACACACACACACACACACAACACACACACACACACACACACACACACACACACACACACACACACACACAAATCACATTCTGACAGTTATCATCATCACTGACACACACACACAGACACTCATATTCTGACAGTTATCATCATCACTGACGCACACACAGACATATTCTGACAGTTATCATCATCACTGACACAACACAGGTACTCACATTCTGACAGTTATCATCATCACTGACACACACACCACCCACACCACACACACACACACACACACACACACACACACACACACACCACACACACACACACACACACACACAGACACTCACATTCTGACAGTTATCATCATACTGAACACACACACACCATTCTGGTTACATCATCACTGACGCACCAGATTTCTTCAGTTCATCATCAGATGACAACACATCATACTCACATTCACAGTATCATCATCACTACACACACATCTCTCTCGTCGTCGTCATCATCATCATCATCATACATCATCATCATCATCATCATCATCATCATCATCACACACTTTGTGAAGTTTCTTTTTTTTATCTATGTAAACTATTCTTTTCCCCTTGTACACATTTCAGTAGGACCTCCACCACCACCTCAACTTCCACGCACTTTTTTCTCCCCGTTCAATATCACTGAGAGTGAACAGACGTAACATTGATGACAACAAAAACAATCACAACACACACATACAACACACACACACACACATACATACATACATACATACAACATACACATACATACATACATACACACCAGGGGTTTGTCGTCGTCGTCGTCGTCATCATCACTTCATCATCATCATCATCACACAAGACACACACACTACACACACAACACACACACACACACACAAACAACACACACACACACACAACACACACACACACACACAACACACACAAAACGCACACACACTGATACAACACACCCACAACACACACAAAACACACACACAACACATACTGACACAACACAGACATACAACACACACACACAGCAATCCCCCCCCCCCACACACACACACTGACACAGTCCTCTCTGGATATATTTTGGTGCCTCCCTTTCTCTATCATTAAATTGTGAGAGCTTGTGCGAAATTTATGGGTTTTGTTTTCATAGTTTATTAAATATGGTTCCAGTCTGTATTCTTTGGTAGCATAATCATAAAATTTTAGTTTTGCAAACTCTTTCTTCTGATAGATCCAAAATGTTTTATACATGTCCTCAAACTTTTTTCTAACAGCATAACTCAGCCGATGAACATTAAGAGTACTTTGGTTCGTCCAGACATGTTTGAATCCAATTGTGTACAAAATATTTTTCACTGTGTTGATCCATTTATCATATGTATTCGTCTAATACATATAGTCGTATACTATTCTGATATAAGAGTCTGGTTTTGATTCTGTCAAATGAATCCAAAAGGATATTATCTGGCATATGATTTTAAGGGTTAGTGGAAATCTTCCTAATTCACCCAAAGTGGGTAGTACTAATGCTTTTTTTTTTAATGAAAGCCTAGTATTTGTTTACAAAATTTTACTTGAAAATTCTCATACAAAACTGATTGGATAAGCATGTCTTGAACAGTTTATTAATATGAAATTCTGTCTCCCCATTAAAACAAAAAGGAAACCAAACTTCTGCTCCATAGGTTAAAATAGGGGTTATCAGTGAGTCGAATAAACGCATTATTATAGTAGTCTTTAACTTTTGTCCATGAATTGCTCTTTTAAAGGCGTATGTTGCTTTGTTGCTTTGTTTTACTAAATGTTCTTGTGTAGCTTGAAATTTCCCATTCTGATGAAAAACGATACCTAGATATTTATAGGTTTCTACTGTTTCAATTACATTTTGTCCACATTTGAAATGAATTGGAATTTTAGGAGGTGATCTCGTAAATACTATTACCTTTGTTTTTGTTTTGTTTATCTTTAAACCCCAATTAGAACAGTATTCTTGCAGTTTATTCAGTTTAGTGTGAAGACCTATTTTGGTTGTTGATAGTAATGCTAGGTCATCAGCATAGAGTAAACAAGGAATTCTGTCTTTTGCGGTTATATATGGCGCATCTTTCTCATCAATATGTTGAACTATGTCATTGACATATACATTAAATAATGTAGAGCTTAATGTATTTTCCTGATGTACCCACTTTTTGACTATGATTTTATCTGTGTGTTTGCCTCGTATTTTTGTAAATATTGTTGCATTGGAATACGTGTTTTTAATTACATTAAAAGTTTTGCCTGTTACTCCTATTTCGTTTAACTTTATCAGAAGACCCTCGTGCCACACATTATCGAAAGCTTTCTGAAAATCTACAAAGCAGCAATAAAGTCTTTTAGTTTTTACATTTAGTGCACTATCTATTAAATTGTTAAGTAGGAAGATATGGTCCGTTGTTCTGCATGCTTTTCTGAAACCAGCTTGTTCTCTGACAATACTATTGTTATTTTCTAAATATTCAGAAATTCTATGATTCAGTATTTGACAAAAAAGTTTTCCAATAGTGTTTGTCAATGTTATTCCTCTGTAGTTTTCTGGGTTGTATATGCATCCGTTTTTATAGATTGGAACATTCACTACTACTTTCCAGTCACAGGGATATATACCCGTTTCTAATACTAAATTGAACATATTCCGCATTGTCTCTATAACATTAGACGAAACTGATTTGATCATTTCGTTTGTAATTCCATCTTTTCCAGGCGATTTGTTATTTTTTAGTTTTTTGATTGTGTTTGTAATTTCCACTGTTGTAATTTGCTTATCTAGGAATGGGTTATTAGATAATTTTTAAATCATTGAGCCTGCTTTGTACTTGCTTTTTGCGGTCTGGATCTATTTGCGGTTCTTTTCCAATAAGTGTATTTAAGTGTTCAGTCCACTTATTGCTACTAATATGATTATGATGCTTTAATCCATCATCTTCGCTTTCTTTTAATTTTTGTTTGTGTGTGCGTGTGTATGTATATGTGTGTAATTTGTATTTTCCAATGTATTATTTTATCGATTTTCCTCTTTTTACTGGTTCAATTTATTGGCAAAGGTTGCAATAACGTAGTATTTCAGTATAATCATTAAGAAATTCGTTCTTAGATAGATGGCTTGATGAAAAAAAGCAAATGCATTGCTTATTGAATGTACCATTTGGAAATAAAAATTTGACTTGACTTGACACACACAGGTGTTGGTGAGGTCGGGCTACTCACATTCTGACAGTTGTCCAAAGCGGGCTCTCTCCAGCGCGCCTGCAGGAAGACCTCGGCGTGGTACTGCTCCTTGAGCGTGTCGATCTCCCCCATCTTCAGGAACACCACGCGCACGTGCACCTTGGGCTGAGCCACAGAGGAACGGGGCACGTAACTCGCCGCCCCCGCGTCCCACACCAGACTCCCCCCACCCCCACCCCCTCCCCCTCCTCCCTCCTCCTCACTCCAGCTGGAGAGAGAGGCGGCCAAGCCTTCTCTGGAGAGGTGGGTGTTGGAGACGAGAGCATGGTCTTGGGGCCGAGTCTTCATCGCATGGTCTGGTTAAGTATTGGTTAGTGTCTGTGTTGCTGAGCTTTTGTAGTAGAGTTTTGGGTCAGGCGGGTTGTGGCGGGAGATAAAGGTACATTCTGTGAGTTAGGTGAGGGGTGGGGGTTGTGTGTCACAGTTTGTGGTGTAGGTGTAGGGGGAGGAGGGGAGAGGGGAAGGAGGAGGAAGAAGGACGAAGAAGAAGAATCTGAAGTGAAGGATCTGTGTTAAGTCCTGCCAAGATGACTTGTGGATTGGATTGGATTGGATTGTGTTGTGTTGTGTTGTAGTGTAGTGTAGTGTATTCATTTTGTAGTGTAGTGTAGTGTGTTGTAGTGTAGTGTGTTGTAGTGTGTTGTAGTGTAGTGTGTTGTAGTGTTATGCGTTGTAGTGTAGTGTGTTGTATTGTATTGTGTTGAGTTGTATTGTATTGTACAGTATACCTCTTCAAATCACGGCAGAGTCCTCTGCATCAAATTCGGGCTGCTCTCCCCCGGGCAGAGCTCGTCGCCACAAGAGCAGCGCCACCCATTTTTTGATTGTCTTTTCCTGTCTGCACATGTTTTTGTGTGGAGTCTTTTCGCCTAGCAGAGGGGCTTCTTTTCTTTCTATCTTGTTTTGTTTTGTTTTGTTTTTTAACAGAATTTTGACAGGGATAACTCTCTTGATGCAATGGGTTCTTTGACGTGGGCTAAAAGCGTATTTGCACACGAGACCTCGGTTTATCGTCTCACCCGAAAGACTAGCACACAGACCACCACTCAAGGCCTGGAGGAAAGGTTTCGGGTACAAACGGGCTTCGAACCACCGCACACTTCACACCCGGACTTTTCGCTTTCTAGGCAGGTGCATTGCCTCTAGACCACTGATCTACGAAAACGTACGTACTGTTACAGTGTCACTGGTCCTTGGATCCAAGACAAAATGCGTCAGTTTGGGGTTTAAATGCTACAGGACTAAAACAGTTTTTAAAAAATCTGATGCTGGTTTTTATACTGCTTTACAAGTGCCTCAACTTTGTCAAACTTTACAAAACATCTTAGCGAAAAAAGAAAATCGATGTGGCAAAATATAACATGTGAAAAGGTTTGCGATGCTAATTCTGTGATGCTTCCTCTCCTGCGATTGACTGCTAGTGGTGGTCTGGGTACTAGTCTTTCTAGGATGAGACGTTAAACCGAGGTCCCGTGTGCAACATACATTTAGCTCACGGAAACAAACCCATGGCAACAAGAAAGCTGTTCCTGGCAAAATTCTGAAGAAGAAGAAGAAGAAGAAGAAGAAGAAAAGAAGAAGAAGAAGAAGAAAGAAAAGAAGAAGAGAAGAAGAAGAAAGAACAAGAAGAAGAAAGCCGTTCTTACAGAAAAACGAATGCACAGGCAGACTGGGAAAAAGTCCAAATTGGTGGCGCTGATCTTGTGGCGACGTGTTCTTCCCCAAGGAGAGCAGCCTAAATTTCACGCAGCAGAGAAATCTGCCGTGACACCGAGTTCTATACAATACAATACAATACAATACAATACAATGCAAGGCAATACAGTACGATACAATACAATACAAAGCAATACAATGTCAGACAACACAATACAATACAATACAATACGATACCATAAGGTACAACACAATGCAATACAATACAATGCAAAACAACAAACACAATACAATGCAATCCAGTCCAATCCAACACAATACGATGCAAAACAACACAAGACAACACGACACAACACAATGCAACACAACGCAATTCAAAACAACACAATACAACACAACACAATCCAATCCATTCCAACGGTGGTTAGTTTCTAGAATTATTGTTGTTGTTCGATGCCACGGTGGAGGAGAGAGAGTGACGAGAAGATGGCCACAGCACAAAAGTGCTAGCTGCCAGTTACCAGGTGCCTTCAGCCTGGAAATGAATGTCCACCATCACACGCGTTCGTTCATACTGTTCAGTCCCTCACGCTCCAAAATGACCAGTAACATGAACCCGGGGTAAAAAGTAAAGGTAAAGGTGTCCTGTAACCTATGCGGTCGTTGGCAAGCGAGATGTCAGAGACCTCAGCTTCTCTAAGTGCCAGCATATTGAGGGCGGCGCCCATCTCCTCTCCCTCGCTGCTTTACCTTCCCTGACTCTAAAGAAGCAGGTACCCATTTACAGCTGGGTGAACTTGGGGACTGTACTGAAGCCAAGGCGCGCAAACGGTCATCCATCGACTTGGTAACCACGCTTAATGCTGCTTAACCTTAGCTTGGGGAAAGCGAGTGGTCTGGGGTAAAGGGCCTTAATTCAAAGCTTTGTCAGTGTTGGTTGTAAGTGAAGTGACAGTGCCTACAGCAGAGCGGGGTTATGCTTGGACATGTTACGTTGAGGTGGCTGTCTTCAACCATGACCAATTCCTAGCATAACAACCCCTACTCTCTATTAGCAGATGAGAAAAATCTTCTGAAGTCGGAGAATGGTTGCCTGCATGGTGAAGTATTTGAAAACAGCCGCACGCGCAAAGTTCTCGTCCAGTGTGTACAGCGATTCCCCAGTGTGATGGGTGAGATAGACTATGTAGCCTACTGTGGGTAGCTTCCCAAGGGTTTTAAGCTGAGGAACGGCCAACAACAACAACAACAACAACCAGAGTAAATAAGCACCACTTCAAAACAAAAATCTTCCTTGACAGATTTTTCTCATTCTACCAAAAAACAATCAACAATCAAAGTTCAATTTGTTGAACTAACACAGTTGGGACAGACAAAATGATTATACCGATGCAGTGCCTGTGGTAAAAAATAAAATAAAAAAGAAGACGGGGTAGCTCAGTGGTCGGAGCACTCGCTTTCCCCCAGCCAAGGTTAAGCAGCATCGAGCGTGGTTACCAGTTGGATGGGTGGCCGTTTGCGCGCCTTGGCTTCAGTAGAGTCCCCCAGTTCATTCAGCTGTCTTGACTCGCACAGTCCTTATGTGCTGCAGCCCTGGGGGCTAGTTGGCCTTTGGAGAACATCTCCAACGCTGACTGTCCTTATGCCCACTTGGCCGAGAGAGTGGGGATGTACTGTGAGCAAGGCATCTCCACTATAATCAAATTTCTGCGCAATTTCCGAAACAGCAGCTGCCTCCTCTGCTGTTTTGGAGGTCATCGTCGAACACAACGGACAAACATACAAATGGGTTACCTGCCTCTGTAGGGTCAGGGAAGGTAAAGCAGCGAGGGAGAGGAGATGGGCGCCGCCCTCAATACGCTGGCCCCCTAGAGAAGTTAAAGCCTCTGACGCCTCTCTCCACTACGCCCTCATAAGTTATGGGAACACCTTTACCTTTTATAAAGCTATCATTATACTGAGCACAGCGGGATCTCAACACAGTTCTATGTTCACACACACACACACACACACACACACCCCACTACAATCCCTGGTAGAATCAAGCATGCAGCTAGTCCACACCGGCACACAGTCTGCTGTGTATCGCCTTCACTGTGGCAGGCAAGGCCTCGACCAAGGAGGGCAGGCAGAAAGCAATCAAGACGATCATTAAGAAATCATGACACACACCACACACACACACGCACGCACGCACACACACACACACACACACGCACACACACACACACACACACACACACACACACACACGCCACGCGCGCACACACACACACACACACACACGCACACACACACCACACCACACACACCACACACACACACACACACACACACACACACACACATATCTCGGTCTCGGTCTCGGTCTCGGTCTCTGTCTCCAGGAGACGCGACGAACCGAGATAGCCAAGAGCAGAAGTTGGAAGAAATCGTATGATGGCTGTAGTGTGTTGTGTGTGTGTGTGTGTGTGTGTGTGTGTGTGTGTGTGTGTGTGTGTGTGTGTGTGTGTGTGTGTGTGTGAAGCCATGTGTGTATGTGTGAAGCCATGTGTGTGTGGGGGGTGGGGGTGGGGGTGAGGAGGGGGGTGCGGGTGTGTGTGTGTGTGTGTGTGTGTGTGTGAAGCCATGTGTGTATGTGTGAAGCCATGTGTGTGTGGGGGGTGGGGGTGGGGGTGAGGAGGGGGTGTGCGGGTGTGATGTGTGTGTGTTGTGTGTGTGTGTGAAGCCATGTGTGTGTGAAGCCATGTGTGTGTGTGTGAAGCCATGTGTGTTGTGAAGCCATGTGTGTGTGTGAAGCCATGTGTGTGTGTGAAGCCATGTGTGTGTGTGTGAAGCCATGTGTGTGTGTGAAGCCATGTGTGTGTGTGTGAAGCCACGTGTGTGTGTGTGAAGCCACGTGTGTGTGTGAAGCCACGTGTGTGTGTGTGCATTTTGTGTGTGTGTGTGTGTGAAGTCATGTGTGTGTGTGTGAAGCCATGTGTGTGTGTGTGCATGTTGGTGTGTGTGTGTGTGTGAAGCCATGTGTGTGTGTGTGAAGCCATGTGTGTGTGTGAAGCCACGTGTGTGTGTGTGAAGCCATGTGTGTGTGAAGCCATGTGTGTGTGTGTGAAGCCATGTGTGTGTGTGAAGCCACGTGTGTGCGTGCATGTTGGTGTGTGTGGTGTAAGCCATGTATGTGTGTGAAGCCACGTGTGTGTGTGTGCATGTTGGTGTGTGTGTGTGAAGCCACGTGTGTGTGTGTGCATGTTGGTGTGTGTGTGTGAAGCCACGTGTGTGCGTGCATGTTGGTGTGTGTGTGTGAAGCCATGTATGTGTGTGAAGCCACGGTGTGTGTGTGCATGTTGGTGTGTGTGTGTGAAGCCACGTGTGTGTGTGTGCATGTTGGTGTGTGTGTGTGAAGCCATGTGTGTGTGTGAAGCCACGTGTGTGTGTGTGCATGTTGGTGTGTGTGTGTGAAGCCACGTGTGTGTGTGTGCATGTTGGTGTGTGTGTGTGAAGCCATGTGTGTGTGTGAAGCCACGTGTGTGTGTGTGCATGTTGGTGTGTGTGTGTGAAGCCACGTGTGTGTGTGTGCATGTTGGTGTGTGTGTGTGAAGCCATGTATGTGTGTGTGTGTGAAGCCATGTGTGTGTGTGAAGCCATGTGTGTGTGTGGAAGCCATGTGTGTGTGAAGCCATGTGTGGGTGTGTGAAGCCATGTGTGTGTGTATGTGTGTGTGTGTGTGGAGCCATGTGTGTGTGTGTGTGTGAAGCACGTGTGTGTGAAGCCATGTGTGTGTGTGAAGCCATGTGTGTGTGAAGCCATGTGTGTGTGTGAAGCCACGTGTGTGTGAAGCCATGTGTGTGTGTGAAGCCATGTGTGTGTGTGTGTGAAGCCATGTGTGTGTGAAGTCATGTGTGTGTGTATGAAGCCACGTGTGTGTGTGTGATGTTGGTGTGTGTGTGTGTGAAGCCACGTGTGTGTGTGTGCATGTTGGTGTGTGTGTGTGAAGCCATGTATGTGTGTGTGTGTGTGAAGCCATGTGTGTGTGTGAAGCCATGTGTGTGAAGCCATGTGTGTGTGTAAAGCCATGTGTGTGTGTGAAGCCATGTGTGTGTGTGAAGCCATGTGTGTGTGAAGCCATGTGTGTGTGTGTGAAGCCATGTGTGTGTGTTGGTGTGTGTGAAGCCATGTGTGTGTGAAGCCACGTGTGTATGCGAAGCCGTGTGTGTGTGAAGCCATGTGTGTGTTGGTGTGTGTGAAACCATGTGTGTGTGTGAAGCCATGTTGTGTGTGTGTGTGTGTGAAGCCATGTGTGTGTGTGAAGCCATGTGTGTGTGGTGAAGCCATGTGTGTGTGTGAAGCCACGTGTGTGTATGTGTGTGAAGCCACGTGTGTATGTGTGTGAAGCCACGTGTGTATGTGTGTGAAGCCACGTGTGTGTATGTGTGTGAAGCCACGTGTGTGTATGTGTGTGAAGCCACGTGTGTATGTGTGTGAAGCCACGTGTGTATGTGTGTGAAGCCACGTGTGTGTATGTGTGTGAAGCCACGTGTGTATGTGTGTGAAGCCACGTGTGTATGTGTGTGAAGCCACGTGTGTATGTGTGTGAAGCCACGTGGTGTGTGTGTGAAGCCATGTGTGGTGTGTGTGTGTGTGTGTGAAGCCATGTGTGTGTGAAGCCATGTGTGTGTGTGTGAAGCCACGTGTGTGTATGTGTGTGAAGCCACGTGTGTGTGTGTGAAGCCACGTGTGTGTATGTGTGTGTGCATGTTGGTGGTGTGTGAAGCCATGAGTGTGTGTGTGTTGTGCATGTTGGTGTGTGTGTGAAGCTATGTGTGTGTGTGTGAAGCTACGTGTGAGTGTGTGTGTGCATGTTGGTGTGTGTGTGTTGTTGTTGTTGTTGTTGACTTCAATTTTACGTCTGTTCACTTTTAGTGATATTAGACGGGAAAAAAACAAAAAAACAAACAAACGGGTGAGGTGGATGTGTTATTAAAAAATAATAAAAATAAAAAATAATTTAAAAAATCTCGAAAAGAAACTTGGCAATGCAACAAGAATCATTAGCAAGCAAACAAACAAACAAAAAATCATTAACGTTAATGTAACAATAACAAATGTCCTATGGGACTGTGACAAAGACCTTTCACAATTTCAAATGCTAGTTTTAGATTGCTGAATATGCTGATGTGTGTGTGTGAAGCCACGTGTGTGTGTGCATGTTGGTGTGTGTGTGAAGCCACGTGTGTGTGTGTGTGTGTGTGTGTGCATGTTGGTGTGTGTGTGTGTGAAGCCATGTGTGTGTGTGTATGTGTGTGTGTGCATGTTGGTGTGTGTGTGAAGCCATGTGTGTGTGTGTGTGTGTGTGCATGTTGGTGTGTGTGTGTGAAGCCATGTGTGTGTGTGTATGTGTGTGTGTGTGCATGTTGGTGTGTGTGTGAAGCCACGTGTGTGTGTGTGTGTGTGTGTGTGTGTGTGTGTGTGCATGTTGGTGTGTGTGTGAAGCCACGTGTGTGTGTGTGTGTGTGTGTGTGCATGTTGGGTGTGTGTGTGAAGCCATGTGTGTGTGTGTGAAGCCATGTGTGTGTGTGTGTGTGTGTGTGTGTGTGTGTGTGTGTGTGTGTGTGTGTGTGTGTGTGAGGCCATCAGGACCATTGATCATTCATTCAGACTTCTGCTGTAAGTCTGTGAGCAAATACAGACAAGCAAGCCAGTAACTCGTGCCTTCTCATTCTGTGCCGATTCCTATATAATGGCGTGTTGACGAACACACCACTGGACGAGAGAGAGACAGAGACAGAGAGAGAAACAGAGCCAGAGACAGAGACAGAGAGACAGAGAGAGAGGGGGAGGGAGGGAGGGAGTTCTTTATGTCGCGGATAATAGATAGACATTGGACTGGCCAAGACTGTTCTACAGGGAACAGTACAAGGAGTTAGACGAAGAGGCAGACAGAGGAAGACAACATCAGACAGTGGACTGGCCTTGAGCGGAACGACTTACTACGAAAAGCTAAAAAGCCGCGAGGAGTGGAGGAAGCTGGTTGCAAAAATCTTCAGTGGTGCCCCAACTGTCTTCTAGACTACGGGATAGGTGAGGTGAGATGAGACACGCTCGACATGCTTTTTCTTAAAATATCCAATCCTCTGTCTCAATGAGAATTATATCATAGTGTGAAAAGAACATAATTATAGTTATGACCACAAAACAAACCCTTAAAAGAAAAGAAAAATACAATATTCAACATGATATAATTATATAGAAAAAAATCACAAAACTTCAGAAAGAAAAAGAATGCCATATAACCCATGTGGCCAATAATATAACTTTATAACAAATTTCAATCTTATTTTGCCTAAATAATAATGTAAAAACTAACTCTGTTCTTGACTTCATAGTGTAATAAATTTCAGTTTGGTAAAAGTGTACCAAGGATAGGTCAAAATCTTTTCACTGTTATCCAGTTGTAAGACGTTGGACAGAAGAACTCACGGCCAGATTAAGCGGCAAGAACAAGAAAAAGTGGAAAGAGAGGAAAGAGGAGACAGAGGAGAGGATGGAAGAAGAAAGAAAGAAAGAAAGAAAGAAAGAATGAATGAAAGAAAGAAAAAAGAAGATGAAGAAGCAAGAAGAAGAAGAAGAAGAAGAGCAAGAGAAGAAGAAGAAGAAGAAGAAAGAAAGAAAGAAAGAAAGAAAGAAAGAAGAGCCATGATGCAATAATGAATGTGAAGAAAGTGATGACGCTTTGTACAACAACCCAAAAATGATGCTGACTACAATGATAGTAACAACGCCGATGACAATTATACCCCTGACGATAAAACCACTGAATACAACCCGTTACAAAACAACAACAACAACAACAACACTAACTAACTAACAACAACAACAGCGATTGACAACGACAAACGATAATGACAGTGAGAAATGCTGGCTGCTCCTAGAGATGAGAGTAGTCTTTATACCTTTCTATGGAGAGGTAGAGAAGGGGGGTAACTCAGAGGCGAGGCCGGATTGTAAGCTCCATGAAGATCCACAGCGGCGGCTGAACTTGAGGTCCGACGTGTCTTCTTCCGCTTTGGGGGAGTGATGGCTGCTGGATGCTGGTGCAGGGGGGTTCGTGACTCCATGCCTCGCCCCTAGACGTCCTTGTTGTTGTTGTTGTTGTTGTTGATGATGATGGTGGTGGTCTTCTTCTTTTCCTTTTTGTTGTTGTTGATGTTGTTGTTGTTGTTGTTGTTGTTCTTGTTCTTGCTGTTGTCGTTGTTGTTGTTGTTCTTCTTCTTGCTCTTGTTGTTGTTGTTATTCTTCTTCTTCTTCTTCTTCTCCTTCTTCTCCTCCTCCTATAATCCTTGGTCTCTGACGTCCGCTCAGTGTGCAACTGCTGGCAATGTCCTCGATGGACTTAGTGAAAATCCATGAATTCTAGTAAAGTTTTCTCCACATTTGCTCTTCAGTTGTTTTTTTCTATTTTATTTATTTATTTGTTTGTTTATTTATTTGTTTGTTTATTTATTTACTTATTCATTCTTATTCATTCATTTATGTCTTTGTTTCTTGGAAACCACTTCGTCGTGCAAACAAAATATTTAATAGTTCCTTCTATTTTTAAGCTCAGAGTTTTCCCCCCTTTCCAGTAAACAAGAACGTGACATATATATATATATATATATTTTTTTTTTAATAACCCACAGAAGGAAAATGACTACTACTAATAAAAATGTTAATATCCTCCAATAATAAATGCCTGATCTAAGCTTTACTGAAAGCTGTTCGCCAAAAAAATAATCTTCAAGTGTGACTTCAATTGACGACCAGACTAGGGAAGGGTGAGCTATATCTTCAACTCCTTTTCTTTCCCTCACATTTATTGCTGGGTGTATGTGTGTGTTTGTGTGTTTGTGTGTGTGTGGTGTGTGTGTTGTGTGTGTGTTGTGTGTGTGTGTGTGTGTGTGTGTGTGTGTGTGTGTGGTGTGTGTGTGTGTGTGTGTGTGTGTGATATCAAAACTGGCTTAATCCTACGTTGAGCTCTCAGGTTTTGCTGTGTACGAAACTCGGACTTGCAACGTGGTCAGAAGCTTTGTGTAGAAGTCAGTCTTCTTCCTGGTCTGGTTTTGTTGTTGTTGTTGTTGTTGTTGTTTTGTTATTGGTGGGTTGTTTTTTTTGGGGGGGTGTCCTGTAACAGAAACGGAGCAGTCTGTGACTAGTCAAAAAAGAAAAGACTCGAACATTTGATTTTTAGTGTTCAAATTCAAAGTCTAGTACTCCCCCCACCAAACCCATCCCCACCCCCACCCCCACCCTGTGGGGATGCCAGGGGACCTTTGAAAATTCGGTGCTAGGATTTCCTTCTTTGACACTAACTACAACTTGAAATACTACTTCAAACAAATGTGTGTGTGTGTGTGTGGAGAGAGAGAGAGAGAGAGAGAGAGAGAGAGAGAGAGAGAGAGAGAGAGAAGATAGAAAGAGAGAGAGAGAGAGACAGAGACAGAGACAGAGAGAAAGAAAGAGAGACAGACAGACAGACAGAGAGAGAGAGAGAGAGAAGAGAGAGAGAGAGAGGAAGAGAGAGGAGAGAGAGAGAGAGAGAGAGAGAGAGAGAGAGAGAGAGAGAGAGAGAGAGCTCATAATCTTGCTGCTGTTCCTCATTCTTCTTCTTCGACAAACGCTCAGACAGTAGCTAACCTTGTCTGTCATATGAGCAAAACATGCGTTGTACTGCCGTTAAGCGCCTGACAAGTCAGGCCCAGCGCATCCGACTTCGGCATAGGAAGAGAATTGTTACGTTTTAAGTCTTTCTGCGAAAAAAAGGGGGCAAGAGAATGGACCAAGAAGGCAGAAAATAGACAAAAAAAGGGAACGACAGGAAGAAAAAGAACAAGGCAGAAACAAAGAGAGGGGTAGAAAAGAGGGAATTCCTAGCACAGAATTTCCGGAAGGTGAGGGGTGCTATTTATACTGACAGACCCCCCGGCATCTCCACAGTGCAGTATGACCAGTGTAGTGCCACCTTCTAACCGAGTCATCTGTCAAGGAAGGATTTTTCGCTCGGAAGAACAGAGGAAGATGACAGCGATAATGGCAGTGATGATAGTGACGATGATAATGAAAGCGACGATCGACGACGATGATGACAGTGACGACGACGACGTCGAAGACGATGATGATGATGATTGTGGTGGTGGTGGTGGTGGTGATGACGACAACGAAGATGATAATGATGATGATGGCTACAGTGCTACTGATAGTAATGATGATGATGATAATGACGATGACGATGATAATAAAGAAGAAGAAGAAGAAGAAGAAGAAGAAGAAGAAGAAGAAGAAGAAGATGATGATGATGATGATGTGATGATGATGATGATGATGATGTCGAAAAATCATTCGTGTACAGCTCAGATGTTTCAGTCCATTACGTCCATATAGAGTTTCTCTCACCCCCCCACCCACCCCCCCCCCCCCCCCACACACACACACACACGCGCGCGCGCGCACGCACACATACATACATACAAACACACACACGCTCGCGCTCGCGCACGCACGCATGCACGCACGCACATATACACAAACACACATACATACAACACATATACACACAGAGGTGGATCGGCGGTCTAGGGGTAACGCACCTGCCTAGAAAGCGACAAGTTCGGGTCGGAAGTGTGTGGTGGTTTGAATTCCGTTTGGGCCCCAAACTTTTCCCCCATCCATTAGACCACGAGTGGTGGTCTGGGTGCTAGTCTTTCGGACCAGACTATAAACCGAGGGCCCGTGTGTTACACATAATTATTTAGCGCACGTAAAAGAACCCACAGCAACAAGAGAGTTGCCCCTGACAAAATTCTGTAGAGAAAAGCCACTCTCTGATAGGGAAACGAATACTGTTGCAAACAGGGAAAGAAAAATATAACGGGTGGCGCTGCTTTTGTGGCGACGCGCTCTCCACGGGGAGAGCAGCCTGAATTTCACGCAAAGAAATCTGCCGTGAAAAGAAAATAAACACACACGCGCGCGCGCGCGCGCGCGCTCGCGCGCACACACACACACTCACACAACACAACACACACGCACACGCGCGTACGCACGCACACACACGCACAACACACAACGCACATATCTGGATTTATATTTTTTTTAAACAATCCTCATTTGAATTTGTTCTTTTCAATTTAAATTAACATTGTCTTTTGAATGTTTTTATATGTCAGTTTTCTTGATTTTTTTTTTTTTTTTTGGGGGGGGGGGGGGGGGGGGAGTGAGGGCAGGATGAAAAAAGTTGAGTAAACTTAATCTTTTACCCTCAAAAAAGATCATTTTGACTTGACTTGACACACACACTAAACAAAAACAAATCTCAGTCTAGTATACCTACCTGCAAAAGAAGTAGGTCTGAATCTCTTGGGCTGACTAAAACCGCATTTTTCAAGATTGAAGAAAATAACAACTGTTAAGATACTAGAGCTGTTTGACCCTCAAAGAACTGTTCCACACAACCTTAGTAAAACAAGCTCAGATGCTTTACAACCTTGAAAAAAAAACCACGGTAAAAAAAATTCATACACAAAATCAACTAATCAAGAAATCTCTCACCAAAATGATCAGGATGCGTCTCCACAATAAATTTTTCGCACCCACACAAAGTCCCACACTACACAAACCTACATACATGTACGAAATCACTGCTATGGAAAACGTCC
>CM054147.1:8258085-8275585 GCA_028751875.1 Rapana venosa | reverse complement strand
TGAATTAAGTTGGTAGTATTTAAATGACGGACTATGTGTTTGTTTATATGTTGTTCCAAGGGTTTGGAAAGGATAGATATGATGGAAATTGGTCTATAGTTTGAAGGGTCTGAAGTGTCACCAGACTTGTAGATGGGGATTACTTTAGCTGTTTTGAAGGCATTGGGGAAATGGTTTTTTCGAGACAAAGGTTAAATATATATGTTAGAGTGTCTGTGATAACTGGCGCTGATAGCTTCAATATTCTGCTGTCTATTCCATCAAGACCACGCGTTCTTGATTGTTTGAGGTGAGTTAGATAACCATAGACCTCAAGAACAGACATAAATGGAATGTGAAGTTTTGAAGGAGGATGCTTTCCTTTCAAGTATTGTTTTAGTTCATTGAGTTTATTGGACTTTGATTTATCATTTCTAATAATGTTAGTAGAGACATTAATGAAATGACTGTTAAGTTGTTCCGCAGTAACGTCTTTGATTACATTTGTTTTGGAAGATGCTTGTTTGTTAGTTATTTGATTTATGGCACGCCATACAGTCTTTGAGAGAGAGAGAGAGAAGAGAGAGAGAGAGAGGAGAGAGAGATGAGAGAGAGCGAGAGAGAAGAGAGAGTGAGAAAGGAGAGAGAGAGAGAGAGAGAGAGAGAATGATCTTCGATACGCTTGGATAAAGGTTTTCAGCCAAGCTCTCTTACAGTCTGTCCTTGTAAACATGCATGTATCAAAACAATTAGTTAAACCGGAATAAATAAAGGCTGTTATTGCTGTTGTTGTTGCTACTGCAATTAGTTAAACGAGAATAAATGAATGTTGTTGCTGTTGTTGTTGTTGTTGTTGTTGTTGTGCGTTCCCCAGCTCAACACTCTGGGGGTAACACAGAATGTGCACTCTGACTCACTCATCCCACCTGGGAATCACTGTGAGATTGAAATTATAAACTGAATGAGAAGTTTGCGTGTATGATTGTTTTTTTTAAGTACCTCGCCATAATATAGGCAGCCATACTCCGACTTCAGAGGATTTTTTTTCTCCTTTAAAGGAGAGTGCTGGTTGTTATGTTAAGAGGCTTGTCACGGCTGAAGGCAATCTCAACACAACATTTTACAACATAACGTTTTAGTGTAGGCCTTGGCAGTTAGCTGACACCAATAACTGACACAGCTTTTGGTATGGGCCAATAAATGAATGAATGAGTGATCTTAAAGTGAATGAATGAATGGATAATCTTTAAATGAATGAATGAATGATCTTTGATACAAAAGGGTGAAGACATTATGCCAACCCCAGTTTTACAGTCTATCCTTTCAAACATACATATATAATAGCAATCAATAGAATAATAATGATTTTTAAAATATCCAATAAAACATCGGTAAAAAGAAACTCACATAAAATTCTAATCAATGCAAAAAGAAATCTTAGAATTTGTAATACATATTACTATCAATCTACTCATGTAAAATAGTACACACATAGATTATTATTTATTTATTTATTCTTTTATTTTGAGGATAATGGAATAAGCACTCTTGTGCTTTTTTCATCCAGTCCCCGTGTGTATGCAGTTTTGTAAATTTTTGAGAGAGAGAGAGAGAGAGAAAGAGAGAGTTTTTATTTTCGAAGGTAAATGATAAATAAGCACAA
Organism: Rapana venosa; assembly: GCA_028751875.1. Taxonomy (NCBI): domain Eukaryota; kingdom Metazoa; phylum Mollusca; class Gastropoda; order Neogastropoda; family Muricidae; genus Rapana; species Rapana venosa. The sequence goes on along the minus strand of CM054147.1, from coordinate 8,273,943 downwards.
ATTATAGGGTTTTTAAAAAAAAAATTTTTAACATACATTCTTCGATCGATATTGACCAAAATACTAGTTATTCATAATTAACATTAATACCAACATAGATTTTCAAGCTAAGTACACCAATCACACTCATTTACCATCATCATTATCTTCTCTTTTCTTCAGAGAACAGTTTCCCGACGCTATTATCCGCCTGGAAAAAGCCATCATCCGGGCAGGGGCAGAGGTCAAGTTCTTAAGGATCGTATCCACCTGAGGCTGAATCTCAAAAGTCACATTCAACAGCTGAGGAAGTCCTGTCATACAGCCTTGAACCGTCTGCGGGTGATCGCTCATATGAACTAGGTAGCTGACTGAAAGACAATGCTGCCTCTCTCCAGTGCATTTGTGTGCTCAAAGTTGGAATATGACTGCCAAGTTTAAGGATGGGCGAGGCCATCGTAGCTGAGATCTCTAGATCCTTTCACAATTCAACTTGGAGCGCACAAGCGCCCTGTAGAGATGCAGCATTGTCTTTTGGTCAGGTTCCCAGTCTGTTATGAGCGATCACTCACTGACGATTCCAGGACGTTCTCAGGCGTTGAATACGACTTGAAATTGATCGTTTGGTCAACAAGGATCCCTGAGAACCCGGCCTCCGTCACTGTCGGGATGATGGATTTTCCCAGGCGGATGACGGGGTCCGGGAAAGTGTTCCCTAAACTTGCTATTGAACTTAAGTATACATGTATATTTCCTCTTCGTGGCGACAAACTTGAATCCATTGTCCTCCACCCATTCCTGCACCTTGTTCACACAAGCCTGAAGCTGTCTCTGAACTCCCCCAATAGTACTGCCTGTAGCACAGAGAGCTAAGCCGTTTATAAACAGGAAGCATTCCACACCCAGGTGAACTAATCTAACGGTCTTTTCTCTATGCTGAAGAGAGGATGCTCCCCTGCGGAACCCTCATCTCCTGCTTGAAGATGTTGGACAGCATAGATCCAACCAGCACCTGAAACTGCGCTTTCGTCATGAAGTTATCCAACAACAGAGGCAGATAACACAAATCCCAGATCTTGCAGGTCTGACAGAATTTATTTATTTATTTATTTTATTTAGAATGCTGCACTTCCAAGCTGTGTCATAAGCCTTTTCCAAATCGAAGAAGACAGCGTGGACACGTTGTTCCTTTGCTCAAAGGCGAGGGAAGCCCATGGTGTGACGTGTGATCTGCGAATAGTCATCAAGCACCTGCTTCTGGATTGTGGATATGTCCAGGAAATTATAAGGCACGAGCATTTTACAGCAGGCTCCCTAGATATCATTTTTTGTCCACGGGACAATATTTTTAACATCCTATGAGAATCAGGCATTTCCCTCATAGTTGGTTACTAAGAAGGTTGGTTTGAAGGAATCTGGTTATGGTTTTATCTCATGTTATTGTTGTTTACGTGGTTCTTCCACAACGCGGTGATCGTCCTGGGCTGACACTTACGGCTGGCCAAGGCGTTGATACAAGGAACGACAGTAGAGCAGGTTTTTAATTTTGTTTTGGTCTGTATAAATTTGCACACTTTAAATTTGAGATTTAGAAATACCCAACCTTGAGACAACAGCCCTGATGTGGCCTCTGTAGTCGGCAGGGATGTAACTAAGGGGTGGATGGGGGTCTAGAGGTAACGCATCTGTCTAGAAAGCGATAAGTCCGGGTCAAAAGTGTGCAGTGGTTCGAATCCCGTTTGGGCCCGAAACTTTTCCCCCATCCATTAGACCATGAGTGGTGGTCTGGGTGCTAGTGTTTCGGATGAGATGATAAACCGAGGTCCCGTGTGTTACACAAAATTATTCAGCGCACGTAAAAGAACCCATGGCAACAAGAGATTTAAAGGGTAAAGGTAAAGGGGTCCCATAACCTATAAGGTCGTAGGGGAGCGAGGCGTCAGAGACCTCACTTCTCTAGGGCCAGCATATTGAGGGCGGCGCCCATCTCCTCTCCCTCGCTGCTTTACCTTCCCTGACCCTAAAGAGGGCAGGTACCCATTTACAGCTGGGTGAACTGGGGGAACTGTACTGAAGCCAAGGCGCGCAAACGGTCACCCATCCAACTGGTAACCACGCTCGACGCTGCTTAACTTGGCTGGGGGAAAGCGAGTGCTCCGACCACTGAGCTATCCCGTCCCTAAAAAGTGCTGCTCCGGGTGAGAGATTTATCCCTGGCAAAATTCTTAGAAAAAAGCACCTCTGATAGGGAAACAAATACAGTTTCAGACAATAAAAATAAGGGGGATGGCGCTGCTCTTGTGGCAACGCGCTCTCCCGAGGAGAGCAGCCCGAATTTCACGCAGAGAACTCGTGACTTAAAGTGGTATAAATAAATAAATAAAAAAATAAAAATAAGATGTACTGGATTGAGGCTATAAACAACAAGTTTGGCTTGGATTGAAAACCCAGTAGGTATTCTCCCAGGACATGGTGTTCCTTTGTTCTTGGTCATTATCTGCTGAAGATATTCTTATAACTGCCTTAACTCGATATATAAAGAATCTGGTGTTAACAGATTGAAAAAGAGAAAAAACCTATCTGTTAAAACATAACATACTCACTGGTAGACCAGAAATTGTTTATATTGCAAAAACTATTTCTAGGTCCCCTATCAGCGTTCTCTTGTATGTTTTGTAGCCAATTGATTTTATTGTGTTTTTCACTTGATTCAAGTTCTTATTTCTAACATTACCAAGAGTTGACAAACTAGTCACATTACTACTGAGTGGACGTTTGTGTTTGATGAATCATTGATGAATTCTTTTGTTAAGCCGTTTTCTTTATTTTGATTGTAATAAAATGATAGCTAAAAAGCTATTTAACCCTATGGTTATAGTAAGACTGACAATTCAGCAAGCATATTACAATACTGGGCTAAAATAGATTTCACTTTACACATTTTAAGCAAAGAAATTCGATTTCATATTAGTAAGCGAAGGCTTGAAAATAATTGAATGACTTGGTTTGTTTTACAAGGTTCAGGAATATATAAAGTCCATATAGGCCTATTATTATATAGTACTGTTATTTTAAAGGAATAGCGTGTGTTGATTTGCATAAAAATGATATAGCCTCTGGGAGCTGGACTTTGTTTTTCACAAGACACCACTACCAACGTCCAAACCCACTTTAGCACCCATGAATTGATAGTCAAATGCCTCTTATCCACGCACGTAACAGCCTGCTCCGCTTTTGAAAGAGTAGGCCGTTGTGTGCCAGTGGGAACAGATGACAAAATTTACAAAACCGCATACACACGGGGACTGGATGTAAAAAAAAGCACATGTGTACTTATTCCATTATCCTCGATAAAAAAGAATAAATAAATCTTAAGCTTCTGTATCAGCCACTGTCTGTCTCCTTAAATCAACGTTCTGTTTCCATCTCTATCTCAAAACTAGTTGAGGGAAGTAAAAATGGCGTTGGCAGCATGGAGTTTGATCACAGCACTCCGGATTCTGCAGGATACCATACTTTTTTGTTTGTTTTTTCGGTTGTTGCCTCGGTTTCTGTGACGTTTCTGTCCTGCTGTTCCCACGCTGCTCATCCCAGTCTCCCCGCCTCAGCCATAGATTCGTTATGTTTCACCCCAGAGTCGGAAGTCCACAGGGAGACCATCAATATCAGGCTGCCAAGGGACCACCAGTTAGAGGGGCTCTGCACTGCTGCTGGTGTTCAGTGGTGCCTGATCTGAGCCAACATACGTAGGACCCCACCTACTAACGACAGTATTAGCTCAGTAGCAGAGCCAGACTGAGTGACTTGTCCACCCAAGGTGGCATCCACAACAACGTCCCTCCAACAACCGCTCCCCACGAATCTCCAACCCCAAGGCTTTGACACAAACTCACCACAGGCACAGAAGTGTATGGGCAAACCAAATCTGAGGCCACCACGAGACCAGAGCAAACGGGGCCACAGATCAGAGGCTTAAAAAAAAAAAATTGCATGAATAGTGATTACGAGGATGACATAATGATGCTTCTGTGGAAGTGCATGTGCTTTGAGACTACTTGACAGGGTTGTACTATACGCTATCATGATGATCCGGCGTCACCGGCCCGAGAGATTACAGCACCTGCAGTGTTGTCAGGTAATTTGACAACACTCTCCAACTCGCTCTGTAAAGGGGATGAAGCTCGCGGTTTGTGGTTTTTGTTTCCTCTGAGCCAGCACACTCACTCTGGGTAGAACGGCGGGAGTCTGAAAATTCCCTTTGATCATGGATTTGAACCGGGACCTACCAGTCCGAAATCCAAGCGCTAACACTGCACCATGGTGCTTAGCGAAACACATCACTAGCTGTTTTGCATGAGTATAAAGAGATTTTTGGACAACTTTAATTGTTTCTAATCTATAAATATCATTTTGGCTTGCCTTAAAGACAAGGGTTCAAATTTTCAGCGCGGATCTGGTGAGTTATTAAGGGGGGGGGGGGGGGGGATTTTTGCAATCTCAAAGGTCAGCTTAAAAAGCAGTGCCTTCATTCCTTTCATGTATAAGGTATGCAGAAAATCACATACGCAAGTTGAAGATCCTGCACACTGATAATTATTTGTCATGTCCATACTTCTTGACAGCCGCTCCTGCCTCCATCACCCTGCATAAGCATGCTGTGTACACGTGCCCACACACGCACGTGTGTGTGTGTGCATGCGCGCGTGTTTAAATTTGACATCTGTTAATCTTATTCATGGACAATGGCATGTGTGTAAATGATTTGATGGTAGTCGCTTTGATCTGTTGCACTACAAGATTCACATAATATATAAATTCCATACACTATTATTATCATCATGTTACGGGACACAGAAATATACCCAACATGCGCCCTGTATACGGATAGAGGTGGGCTTCGCCAGGTTCAATTTGCACAAGAGATGGTCTAAGCAATTCGTTGCAGGACCCCAGTAACTCCTTATGGAGTAAGGGGAGGGATCAGATGGAAGAGAAGAGAAGAACAAGACTGGCTTTGAACAATCATCTCTTCTCTTCCAGTTGGCCATTGTACTGGCCAGAATGGTGGGTGGAAGTCGTGGTGGTGGTGGGGCTCAGTAGAAGAGAAGCCATGTTTTGATTTGTATTCGATACCACTGTAAGTCACGGCATTCCCTGTAGGGATGCTGGGGGGCCTGTCAGTCTGAGTAGCATCCCCACCCTCTGGAAATTCTGTACTTGGAATTCCCTCTTGTCTATCCCTCTCTTTGTTTCTCTGCCTTGTTCCTTTTTTTCCTTGTCACCTCCTTCTCATCTATTTTCTGCCTTCTTGGTCCATTATCCTGCCTTTTATCCACAAACACTTCCAAAGATTTTCTCTCCCATGCCAAAGTCAGATGTGCTGGGCTTGACTTGTCAGGTGCATAACGGCAGCGCAACACATTTTCGCTCATATAATAATAATAATAATGTATGGAATTTATATAGCGCTGAATCTTGTAAAGCAACAAATCAAAGCGCTCAGATTTCATTTCATACCACTTGAAGTCACGGCAGATTTCTCCGTGAAATTCGGGCTGCTCTCCCCGGGGAGAGCGGGAGAGCGTGTCGCCACAAGCGCTGCGCCACCCTTTTTGACAGATAACAATAGTTGTTGTCTAAGCGTTCAACGATAAAGAGGAAAGAAGTCATGGCAGATGTCTCTGTGTGAAATTCAGGCTGCTTTCCCGAGGAGAGCGCATCACCACAAGAACAGCGCCACCCTTTTTTTTTTCCTGTCTGCAACTGTTTTTTTGTTTCCCTGAGAGTGGCTTTTCCTACAGAATTTTGTCAGGGACAACTCTCTTGTTGCCATGGGTTCTTTTACGTGCGCTATTTATATGTAACACACAGGACCTCGATTTATCATCTCATCTGAAAGACTAGCACCCAGACCACAACTCATGGAATTAGTGGTTGGGGGAAAAGTTTCTGGCCAAAATGGGGATCGAACCACCGCACACTTGAAACCCACCCTTTCGGCTTTGTAGGCACAGGTGGGTTACCTCTGGACCAGTGGCCACTGCTGCCTCACAGATGACAGTACAGCTAGGCCTGCCCCTGAAGATGGAGTGTGGCTACACTGATAGTGTGTAATTTATTCATTTTATTTTATACCACTTTAAGTCATGAGATTTCTCTGCGTGAAATTCGGGCTGCTCTCCCTCCCCGGGGAGAGCACGTCGCCACAAGAGCAGTGCCACCCTTTTTTTTTTTTTCGGTCTGCAACTGTATTTGTTTCCCTATCAGAGTGGCTTTTTTCTAAGAATTTTGCCAGGGACAACTCTCTTGTTGCTGTGGGTTCTTTTATGTGCGCTGAAAATTTTGTGTAACACACGGGACCTCGGTTTATCGTCTCATCCGAAAGACTAGCGCCCAGACCACCACTCATGGTCTAATGGATGGGGAAAAATTTCGGGCCCAAACGGGATACGAACCACCGCACACACCCGACCCGGACTTTTCACATTCTAGACAGGCGCGTTACCTCTAGACCACCGATCCACAGCCCCAGATCTAAAATCTTGCCAATGATGAACCTTTTTTCCTGTTTAAAGTTATTTATTCTTTTACTTCAAGGACAATAGAATAAGCATTCATGTGGGTTTTTTTGTTTTTTTTACATCCAGTCCTCGTGTGTATGCAGTTTTGTCAATTTTGTCATGTGTTCCCACTGGCACACAATGACCTACTCTTCTGAAAAGCACAACAGGTTTTAACGTGTGCGGAAGATGTTTTGCGTGTGTTCATACATGGGACTTGGGTTTATAGTCTCATCCAAAGGACATTTGGGGGGAGTGGAGTCAGCACTGATGTTAACTCCAGAGGAAAAATCTTCTTGAACAAGATTAAAACCTGGGTCAACAGATCACGAGCGCATCCCTCTAAGCACCAGGCTATCCCATCCCCCCCAGTGTTCTAGGCACAGAATGGAGAAAACAAACAAACATAGCTAGGGGTGACGTCTGTCTTTCATGGTAAAGATAATGGAATAATGAGTAAAATGATTATGCACGTTCATATAAGCATTTCAGAACTCCACCACAAAAATGTCTTACAGGTCATCCACTTTTTCAGGACAATGTTCTCTTTGCACTTATGACGACATCAGTATTTCTTTCCTTTTTCCTATCCACAAATAAAGTGTAAACCTTTTCATGCCATAAAAATAAAAAAATCACTGCACTTATTTTGAAATGTTAGATCTGTTTCGTCCAAAAGAACTTTTTCTTGAGTCACTTTTGATACATGGTCTATAAAAATGGCGGATAAGAACAGTCTTAAATGGTTTGGTTTTTATTTCATTCCTCAGCTAGAGCTCAGAAGTTCACCAATGGTGAGATTTTGCATATCAACTGTTTTTGCCCACTATGAAGGTAGCCGCATACCAACCTCGAAGAAGTATGCTGGGTATGTTCGTGTTTCTGTAATTCACCATACACTGGCATGAACCAAGAGATCTTTAATGTGTGCATTTCATCTTCTGCATGTGTATACTCATAAAGGGAATTAAGGCACTGGTAGGTCTGCACCTGAAATTAACCTGGAGAGATCTTAATAAGTTAAGAACACCACAGAGAGGCACCATGTACAAGACACGCCCACAACCTAAAATGGCTACAACGTTCTTTCCTTGTATCATTGTACATATCCAAGCATAGAAAGGGGTTGAACATTGTCCCAACATATGTCTGCATCTTAAATTCACTCTGTCCATTTGCAGTCTTAAGTACCATGCTGCAAGTTTTAGGCAGCAGGTAGGTCTTGGTGCCTCTGTGTGTGGGTGTGTGAGTGTGTGTGTGTGTGTGTGTGTGCGTGCATGCGTGTGCATTCACATTCTTGCCTGAAGTGTGTGTGTGCTTGTGTTTATGGTACATGTGAGTGTGTGCAAGTTATTCTCAAGTAATGCTCCCTCTAAATCGACAAGGCGTAATATTAAACACCAGCACAAAATTTATTTTTGAAAAAATCATCAAAGAATAAAAAGTGACATAAGCAACTGAGGACAAAACATCCATTTGTAGTATTTTCATCTGAATAACACTGTCTTTCTGAAGTACAAACGCATGCTTTTATCAGGTTATCTGACATACCAATGCACACAAACCACTGATGTAAGTATTTTTGAAAGATTGTTCACCTATTGTTAGAGAAAACTGATCATAATCATGCAAGACTAATTCACATTTCTAATGATAAGACAAATCACTCAAGCCCCTAAATCTGAAGATAAATCTACTATACCAAAAAAAAAGACTGAAGATTAAAAAAAAACACCAAAAAAGCCAACCAGTTAGCAGAATTGTGACGATATGCAAGCTTGAAAATCACACTCTAACAATGGAAAATTTCTTTCATCACAAATTGAGAAGAAGATTACAAAGCTTGACAAACATTCTGCTGGCATACAAGCAGCAAAAATACAAAAACAAAATAAAAAAAACCGCAGAAAGCTGGCTAATTCCCCTTCATGATGCAATTTTGAGTAGTCCTGACAGCAGTGTCTGAACATCATTAGTTTTGTGATTAAAATGCGTACTGTGCAATAGTCTGAAAGATGTCTAGGATACATGCATGCATTCCATTGATCACAATAGTTGAATGGCATAACAAATAAATGCTACTTGAGACCCAACAGAACAGAGAGAAAGCAATGTAAGGCAATATGACAGGATATGCTGTGTGACTGAAGATTCTTCAAGGTTATATTGTGATACCGATGCCTATTATTTAAAAAAATGGTAATAAAAAATAGCACAACTGAAGTAAAACACACACACAAACTGGCAAATCAAGCCTTTCAAGCTAGAGGACAAAGATTGGACCAAACTTGTATGGCTGGGGGATATTTTCTTCTCCAACTGAAAGCATAACGCAAAGTGGACAGAAATGCAGTGGCTAAAAATGCCTTCACGTGCTCTGCTGCTCACTGGCACATGCCCACACTTCCCCACAGCGGTGATAATACTTAGGAAACATCAGAATCATTCTGCCGGTTATAAGATCACATCGATTCATCCTGGACTGGTACTAACTACTAAACCCCTGCCCTTTCAACACCCTCACAGACATTTCTGCAGGAAAAAAGAATGAAAAAAACGCTTGACAATGATTTATCATACCTCACTAATGTCAGAAAATCAGCTTAAATGCCCCAAAGTATGAACTGTCCTTTCCCTGCCCAATCATTCTGGAACAGTGAATCTATATTCCAAGTCCATCTGCTACTTTCATACACAACTTTGTCAATGAAGAGAAATTCTGTAATAATATAAGCTGTATATTGTCTTGAAAATAAAAAGACACAACTTTGTGAAGATGCAGTCAGCAGCCCTACCCAGGCACACAGCTGGATGAGCTGAGGAAGAAAAACAAAAAAGGATGCATGGACCTTTCCCTCCACCCTTCCTTAATAGGAGAACTGAACATCCAAAGACATTATTCACCATCTTCCTACCTAGAGGAAGGGGAACAAGAAATGTCCTGTAACGGCCAGAAGAACCTTTCCCCGGCTGGAATGAAAATGGATTCTGGTCAAAAGTTTTCAGTGTCGACTCATACAAAAGCAGGAAAACCATGTTTCCAGTGAGATGAAAGAAGAGCCACCAACTTCAAGTTTCTTTGTACTAGGCAAAGGTACAGTCAGAGGTATTGAAGAGCAAAAAGTTTGCCCAATGAAAAAAATAGACAGATAAAATAGAATAAACAATGGTTTCAAGTATTTATAAAAGGAAAACATACACAATAAATTAAATTTACAAACTTTCCCCCCACTTTTTTTCTGAAAAAAAAGAAGAGAAATCAGCAACATAAGCAGCAACAAGCAAAATGGCATACTCCATTGAGTAAACAGACACTTGATTTCACACACACAAACGCAAAATCATTCATTGGACCTTTTCATCTACAATCCCCCCCCCCCCCCCCCCCCCTCTTTTCTACCTACTTCCTGCAAGCTAGGACCATTCTGAATCTCTGCGCCATCACACTTTCCCAATTCCTGAAACACTGTTGACTGGCATCGGCAGGATGAGTGGGTGGGCAGCGGGATCAGGGGTCTACCAGTGGCTTGGCAGCTTCCAGTGCAGCCACTGCAGCTTTGCATTCCTCCGTTTCTCCTAGATCACCCTGTAACTCTTGCTGTGGGACAAAAATCAGAAAGTTGAAAATATCTGAAATGCAAAGCATTTACAAATTATGACAGCATCTCAAACAAACAAACAAATGACTATCACTGTTATTGAAACAAAACAAAAAAACCCAGAAAATCTCTTACTTCAAACCCTTAAATGTATCCTATGACTTTTCTTATTTCAATAGTTTTGTACCAAATTCCTAAATGTATCAATGTATAAGGTTTAAATATGATAGCTACAGTCATACAGACACACACTTAAATGTAAACTGTTCATGTCCAATAACAGGAATTAATCTTGCAACATAAAACCATATCCATGATAAACAATGATATTCAACCTATGATATGATAGTTCAAATACCCCTTCTGTCAAATCATAACACAATGGCAACATTACGATCTGTAAATTTAATGAAGTTTTAAACAAGGGGGAAAGATAGAAAACGAAGAAAAAAAGAAAATTGAAAAAAACAACAACAAAAACCCTTGGCATTATTTTATTTTTTTTATGAGACCCTGTCTTGTTCAACATTCAACAACTATTTTCATTTACATACAAGGGCCAAAGACAAGTTACCTTTGATCACAACATTTCAACTTCAACTGAAAGATAGTAATACAATCGCCTATCTGTCTAAGCAGCGGTACCTAGAAAGACATTCTGCTGCTATAAAAAGAATAAGCACAGTGCTACCGAGACTAAAAATAGCTCTCTGCTCATGCAGCTAATCATATCAAACTTTGCTACTGCAGGTCAAGATTGTTTAGTCTAGCCTCTATACCTTCACTCACAGCCCCGACTTTGATACTTTGGTTAGTTCTAACAGTTCCATTACTGTACCTATTTTAAAATTTATTTTTATTTATTTTCTTCTTTTATATCGAGGATAATGGAATAACCACTTATGTGCTTTTTTACATCCAGTCCCCGTGTGTATGCGGTTTTGTAAATTCTGTCACTTGTTCCCACCGGCACACAATGGCCTACTCTTCCAAAAAGCGGAAGAGGATTTAACGTGTGCGCAAGATGTTCTGCATGTGTTCACACACGGGGCCTCGGTTTATAGTCTCATCCGAAGGACTTAAAGCTAAGCAAAATATCACTCATCTGCCTATCATACCTTGACTATGAAACTGCTGCATACAAACAATTTATGCACTTGTAAACACTGTCAAATACCAGGCAGGCAGGCAGATCTGATATGGCAGTAGGGGGATGCAAGAGAAATAGGGTGAGGTTTGTGTCCAACTCCTTTTTCAAGTCAGAACAAATCTTTATAATGAAGTGAACTTACGAAGGATGGGGTGACAAGCGATAGCTTGCCAGGGGTCTGTCACTGTCAGCAGAACCCAGCCCTACCACATACAGGACAGGGCAACCCTCACTCACAACATGCTTAGTTCTAACTGTTTGATGACTGACTGGCCACAGAACAAAAGGGATTTGGTTAGAAACAGCGACAAAGAAAAGAGAGAGAGAGCAAGCGGTGGGGGGGGGGGGGGGGGGGGGGGGGGGGGGAAGGTGACAGGAAACACAGAAAATGAACAAGAAACAACAGACCATTTTTAGCAAGAAGAAAACCACACACACACACAAAACAAACCCTACCCATACCCCACCCAATAAACACAGAAATAAACTACTATAAAGAGTGACCAAGGAAATTTCTGGCAGAATTTCCTCCAAGTGGGAATCCATACTTAAACACAAATTATAAACTCCATGCATCTTGCTGTGTAAATCTATATTAGTATTACTCCACGCTGCGTACAGCAACTAACAGTAGAACCACTGTAATCTAGCACCACAATGTTAATGAAGCCATTGGACCGACAAAAGCAGGAACTCACAACTAAGTTGTTCAGGTCACCATAGGCATTCTTTAGCCGCTTCATCGTGTCAGGAATCATCTGCTTCGATTCTTGGAGCACTTCTTGCTGCAAAGGATAAAAACAACATTTTAGTTTTATTATGTTTGGATGCATTGTTGGTTTTTTTCTTTCCTGCACTATGATAAATCTTGAGAAATAGAAAGTGTCCCTGCCCTAATAGAATTTTTAAAAAAAAAGAAACTCCATCAACTGACACCCTCCCAAACCCCACCCAAAAAAAACACCACCACAACAACCAAAACAAAAAAACCACACATACAAACATACAACATACACTATGATACAGGCAACACACACACACACACACAGTATACAGATCTATGTATAAAGAAAAACAAATAAAAGCCACCTCACAGCAGCTTCTGTGAGTGTGACCTTTCTATGGCAACCATAGGGATGTACACAGGTACTAACACAGAAGTAGAAGCAGGTGAGAGAGACAGAGACTGAGAGAGGGAGCAAAAAACATCCAAACTGAAAACAAAGTCACACAATGACGATGTCAAAGCTGGCTGAGAATAAACAGATTTGAAACCCACTGTCTCACTTTCCGTTTTCAATCTCTTTCCTGTTAACTTTCCTTCAAGAAACATATCAGTCTGCAAATCCAGTTCTAATGCAAGCTGAAAAACTAAACAAAAATGTTAAACAACAACCTAAGCCATACACTACAGTGTGCAAACTGCAGACCTTTCTGACTCATCTTTGGTATGTTTCTGAACACATTCCGTTTCATTGTAAGTCTGCGAGATCATCTTCACATAACTTTAGAATGGGTTTGGTTACTCTGGGTGAACATCAGGGTGTTGAAGTGGGGAATGCCCAACAAGAATAAAGTCTACTAAGCTAGCCTCTCACTGCCTGTTACTTCATCACTACTGAAAGACTGCTGGCAGTACTTAAAGCAATGTCTACTACATACAGTGCAGCTGAGCCAAAAATCCTGCATAAAGCCCCTGTGCTGCAGACAGAAAATCTCACTTTTGAACAGGGGACAATCTTCAACCATAGGTCTGCAGTTTTAAATCATTTTCTTAAGTTTTAGGAAATTATCATGCTTGTGTGGTGGTATTCATGAAAAAATTATCTTCAGTTAAGTGTAGTTCAGAATAATAATTAGTTCACTCCCTACTGGCTGATTTTTACTATATATGTAGAGATCTCTGTTAACTGGCCGTTTGTGCTGATAAGTTGAAAAAAAAAATCATAACAAAAGATAAAACAACACAAGTACATGGAATTTTCAGGGTTTATTGTTGACATGTAGGTGGATGACGGTCAAAGTAGAAAGCCAGCCAGCCAGCTGCTGGCCGGACATTTGTACCAAAGCTGTCATTGAGCTTTAAAAAATCTGAAGAACAAATCCGGCGATCATAGAGGTCCAATACTGGACCATAGGCAAGTGTTGTGCACATGACCCTGCAATTGCAGTGGATCATAGGGAGTCAGTTAAGTTTGATCAATTAACATGATTAAGCGCGACAAATACAGATGCAGACAGGAAAAAGACAAAAATAATGGGTGGCGCTGCTCTCTGTGGCAACATGCTCTCCCTGGGAAAAGCAGCCCCAATTTCACGCAGAGAAATCTGCTGTCAGTTAAAGTAGTATAAATAAATAAATAAAATAAATTCTACTGAAAACTGAATTGTTTGGCTCCATATACTTTTATACTCAAGTCCCACACATTAGCCGGACTTTTACTGTTTTAAATAAGATCTACTGATTGGTAATAGTATTAAGCTGCAGCACATTTTCATGATTTTGATTTGGGAAGATATTCAGAAATTTGATAAAAATGAACTGAACTGAATACCTGTTTTCGCACAACGTACTCATCAGCACTTTCTTCCTTCATTTTGTTAATCTTCTCCTCAATCTGTACAGCCTCCTTTTCATACATTTCTTTTTCCTTTGTAATCCTGAAAAAAAGACATTCAACTTCAAGTTTAGCATAATATACATCCACAAACAAAGAACTTGAAAGAAGACAATGTTTTCAAATATTTCAGACATGAATCAATAATGATTACTTTCTGCAACATTCTTTCTTTTTCCCCCTTCTCAGTTTTGTTTTGGTTTTGTTCTTAAGATACAGCTCTGAGGCTCACCAATGTAGCTTTTACAATATATAAATTATAATGTACACATGTATACATCATGTATGTATTGTATACATATGTATACGTATCAGTTAATATCATAAGGGAGAAAAGCAGTTAAATTCTTGTATATTGCCTAATTCAGCACTTGACTGATCAATCTCTTTGTCATTTTGTGCGTTTTCAGACTTTATAAATGACAATGAATTTAATTTTAAATGGCTTTCTTAATCTTAGTCACCAAGTCAGTGTCATGAATACAAGTACTAATACTATGTGGTCCCAAGAAGCCACTGAAGGGCAATTACAATAGTTATTTATTCTGACACTGTGACAGGCACAATGATATGTTTTATAATCTTGAAAGACACAAGAAAAGCTATTGGTTAAAAGTAACACACACACACACACAAACAGAGGCAAACACACACATGAGCATACATAGTGACATACACAGTAACACACACAGGCAGTGAGGCACACATGCATGCCTGTGCACACATAGTGACATAAACAGTGACACACACCCACACCAATGTAGGAATTCAATGTTATAATAAAACTATTGACTGTAGTAGTAGTACACTGTAGTGTGTATAGTAAATTCGTACTTCTAGTTCTATTTCTAACATAAGTGAGCTCTACACATAGTTTTTTTTAACAGTGACAAAACAAGATTTTTGAAAACAAAGCATTTCTCACAATTTCTGCTAAATTCTAAGTTCAAAATATACTAACTTACCGCTAAGCCTATAGATACAAATACTAGTAATACTATTAGTAATATATATATATATATGTATATAATATCAGAGGCTATTTTTCACAAAGATTTGTTTCACTAGGTTGGTGGGCAGCATGGCAATTTGAATTGGAAACTTTACAAAATACAAGACAATCGTCCGAAGGGACTGTGGCGTTTCATGCATAACGATAAGAGTGATTCACTGTCTATGGTGTGTGCCACAGCAGACTGATCTGTGTACTGTCGGTAGTTTTACACTCTGTCAACAGTCTAGGCTACCTCACTGCCTGTTACAAACACTCAAACAGTGCAGAGTGCAGTCGCCGGCAATTTTTCAGGAAAAAAGAAACGTTCCTTGTTTATTATGAAATGCAATAAACTATATACATGCCTTTTGACAACGCCAGTGTTGATTTTCAGCTTCCGAACACGAGGATCAGCATGAGCCATGATGATAATATTTAGTCGAATATATTTAGCCTATGAATGCTGTCACAACAACGCATTAAGCAACATGAGTAAACGAATTTCCGGAAGTTTTCAATGTGCATGCGCCAACTTGCCTGGTTACGTCCCTTCAAGTTTTGCGGTTCTGCTTGACCCACCCTAGTAAGAAGCCCGGACTTTGTTTAAAAAGAATGCACCAAACAAACTTTTTGTTGTTTCGTTTTATGTATTTTTTATTTGCGTATTTTTTTCTGCTTTTGGGGACAGAATATCCAAAGCTGGTAAGAGCGTCAGATGGGGGACGGATAGCCTAGTGGTTAGAGTGATGTATTCCTGATCTGCTGACCCAGTTTCATTTCAATCTCGTTCAAGATTATTCCTCTGGAGTTAACATCAGTGCCGACTCCACTCTCCCCAAAAGTCCTTCGGATGACACTTTAAACCGTTGTCCCGTGTGCGAACGCACGCAGAACATCTTGCACACACACGTTAAAACCCGTTCCCCTTTTCGGAAGAGTAGGCCATTGTGTGCTGGTG
>CM054147.1:8241218-8247585 GCA_028751875.1 Rapana venosa | reverse complement strand
GCTCTCTTTTTTTTTAAAAAAAAATTCCTCTCTCTCTCCCCTCTTTCTGACTGTCTTGTCTCTCTTCTTCCTCCTCCACTTCTCTCTCTCTCCCTCTCTCTCTCTCCCCTTCTCTCTCCCCCCCCCTCCTCTCTTCTCTCTCTCTCCTCTCTCTCTCTCTCTCCTCTCTTTTTCTCTCTCCTCTCCCCCTCTCTCTTTCTCTCTCTCTTTGCAAACAACATCCAAGAATTAAAGCCAGCTGTAGAAACGTCAGCGCCTTCAAATAAAAAAAAAAAAAAAGGAAAAAAGAAAAGAAAAGAAAGAGGTCAGGATCAAAAGAGATGTCAGTGTTTTGTCTGCTTGAAAAAAAAGGGAGAGAGAGAAGGGGATGAGGAGGGGAGACGAAGAGGGGGAGAGGGGAAAAGAGGAGAGAGAGAGAGAGAGGGGGGTGGAAGGGAGAGAAAAAGGGACAGGGAGACATAGAGAGGGGAGAGAGAGGAGAGAGGAGAGAGTCGAGAGAGAGAGAGGAGAGAGGAGGAGAGATGAGAAAAGAGAGAGAGGAAAGAGAAAAAGAAAGACAGAGAGGGGGGGTGGGGGGGGGGAGAGGGAGGGAGGGAGAGGGGAGAGACAGAGAGAGGGAGAATGGGTGAAGGAGAGAGAGTGAGAGAGGGGGGGTGGGGGGGGGGGGAGGGGAGGAGGAAGGGGAGGGAGGGAAGAGGGGAGAGAGAAAGACAGAGAGAGAGAGAGGAGAGAGAAGGAGAGAGAGAGAGAGAGAGGAAAAGACGGAGAGGGGAAGAATAGACAGAGAAGGGCGCACACATACACGCGCACGCACGCACGCACACACACGCAAAACACAACACACACATCACGCACGCACGCACTCTCTCACGCACGTACGCACACACTCATACACACACACACACACACAAACACACACTCAACACACACACACACAAACACACAACACACAACACACACACACACACACACACACACACACACACACACACATACAAAACACACACAAACACACTGTGGTTTTCCATGCTTGTGAGCACAGACTGTGTAGGTGTGTAATAATTTCTTTGAACGTAGCTAAGAAAATCAGCAATGGTATGTTTGGAAAAATCTGTCTGTAGAAATACCTGTGCCCTGCGTGTGCGCACGCACGCACGCACGCGCTTGGGGTGGTGTGTGTGTGTGTGTGTGTTGTGTGTGTGTGTGTGCATGCGTGTGTGTGTGTGTGTGTGTTTGTGTGTTGTGTGTTGTGTGTTGTGTGTGTGTTGTGTTTTTTGTTGTTGGTGTGTGTTGTGTGGTTGTGTTGTGTGTGTGTGTGTGCGTGCGTGCTTTGTTGTTGTTGTTGTTGACTTCAATTTTACTTTCTGTTCACTTTTAGTGATATTAGACGCATGTGCGTGCGTGCGTTTTCGTGCGTGCGTGTGCGTGTGTGTGTGTGTGTGTGTGCGTGTGGTGTTGGTGTGTGTGCGTGCGTGCGTGCGTGTGTGTGTGTGTGTGTGTGTGTGTGTGTGTGTGCGCGCGTCGTGCGTGTTGTGTGTGGTGTTGGGTTTGTTCTTGTATTTACGTCTGTTCACTATAAGTGATATTAGACAGGGGGGGGGGGGGGGGGGGGGGGGGGGGGGGGGGGGGGGGGGGGGGGGGGGGGGGGACTATAGCAAAAACAATAAAAGACAGAGGGAAAGAGAGTCATGTAACAAATTGGTGTTCAAACATCAATGTAACGCCTTTAAAATGCAAATAGGGAAAAACATCATCAAAGAACTTTAAAGAAACGCGAAAACTGGCTATGTACAAGAGACTTCGACATTGTGTTAATGTTAGAGTGTGTTAGTGTGTGTTAGTGTGTGTGTGTGTGTTAGTGTTAGTGGTGTGTGTAGTGTGTGTGTGTGGTTGTGTGTGCTGCGCGCGGCGCGCATGTGTGTGTATGTGTGTTCTGATTTTTAAACTTAATATAAAAATTAGAAAAGGGATTATTCTTTTTTGTTTAAGTCAAAGTCAAAGTTAAAGTCAAACTTTTATTTTCAGATGGTACATTTAACGCTCAGACAGCAACTATTGTCTGTCATATGAGTAAGAAAAATGCGTTGCGCTGCCGTTAAGCGCCTGACAAGTCAGGCCCAGTGCATTCGACTTCGGTGTGTGAGAGCATTCTGTTTTGTTAAGTATCTCTAAAAAGGCAGAAGAATAGACAAAGAAGACAGAAAATCGATAAGAAGGAGGTGTCAGGAAGAAAAGGAACAAGGCAGAAACAAAGAGAGTGATAGAAAAGAGGAAATTCCTAGCATAGAATTTCAAAAAAGGTAGGGATGCTATTTACACTGACAGATCCCTGGCATCCCCAGCGGGAGGGGGGTGGGGGGAGAGGGACGGGGGTGGGGGGGGGGGGGGGGAGAATACTAAGACAATGCCACTTTTTTTTTTCTTGATGCCAGATTGTGCTTTTTACGAGGCGTATAATTAATTATCCACTTTTGTGACTGAAAGCTTCCGAATAGAGGTGATTGTGTGTGTGTGTGTGTGTGTGTGTGTGTTTGGGGTGTGTGTGTGTGTGTGTGGTGTGTGTGTGTGTGTGTGTGTGTGTGTGTCTGTGTGTGTGCGTGTGTGTTGTGTGTGTAGGGTGTGTGTGTGTGTGTGCGTATGCGTGCGCACGTGTGTGTGTGTGTGTTATACATACGCACACGCTCTCAAACATGCTCGTATACACAACCCACACGCGTGTGTGCTATTCAAAAGACTAAAACAAAACAAAACAAAACAAAAAGTATTCCGCATGAAATCTGTTCTTGTTGTTGTTGGTGTTTGTTGTTGTTGTTGTTGTTGTTGTTGTTCAACCGTGATTGATTTTCTTCCCTAAATAGACTGTTATCTCTCTCTCTCTCTCTCTCTCTCTCTCTCTCTTCTCTCTCTCTCAGAATGTTCCTCTCCTTAACTTTAAAGCTTGCCTCTCCAATGAAAACATCTTGCACCATTCTGCAGGAGAGAGAGAGGAGGGGAGAGAGAGAGAGAGAGAGGATGAGGGATGAGAGAGAAGGGGAGAGAGGAGAGAGAGAGAGAGAGGAAGAGAGTGTTTATGTGTCTGGGCATGTAAATTAGTACAGAAACGGGGACGAAAAGGAAGCATGCTGGAAGAGAGAGAGGTTGGAAGGATGTGAAGGGGAGGAGGGTGGTGAGGCGGGGAGGGGGGGGGGGACTGGCAAGCAAGGGAGGGAGGGGGTGGTGGTGGGTTGGGTAGGGTGGGTGAGGCATGCGGAGGAATATGAATACCTTCTTCTTTTTTTTTCTTTTTTTTAAAGCTGTTTTTAGCCTTAAGATGTATGTCGAAACTGATTACGAACCCTACCTATCAAATGAAGTGAAAGTGAAAAAAAAATGTTGCTTTTATTAAAAAGAAATGAAAAATATATTAAAAAAAGAACAGGTAGGAAATTATTGCGTTGCTGTTGTATAAGCTCCGTCCGTGAGGAAAACAATATTTTAAAGACCTGCTGAGAAGAGAGAGGGGATCGGGAGACAGACAGACAGACAGACAGACAGACAGAAAGACGGGGGAAAGCATAAAAAAGAAAGGAAAGGAAGAAAAGAAAAAAAAAACGAAGAAAGAAAGAGAAAACCGACAGGAAAAAGAGAGAACGAAAGAGAGAAAAGAAAAATGAAAATAAAATAAAAGAGCACACGGCAGACAGAAAGAATTTGGAAGAACGTCTAACAACAGCAACAACAAAATATTCTGACACACAGACAGACAAACAAACAGGCAGAAAACAGACAGACAGACAGACAAAAAACAGGCAGACAGACAGGCAGACAGACAAGTAAACAGACAGACAAGTAGACAGACAGACAGGCAAGCAGACAAACAGACAGACAAGCAGACAAGCAGGCAGACAGACAGGCAACCAGACAGATAGACAAGTAGACAAGACAGACAGGCAGGCAGGCAAACAAACAGACATACAGACAGGCAGACAAGTAGACAGACAGACGGACAGGCAGGCAGGCAACAGACAGACAGCAGATAAGTAGACAGACAGACAGACAGGCAGGCAGGCAGACAGACAGACGACAGACAGGCAGGAGGCAACAGACAGATAAGTAGACAGACAGACAGACAGGAGGCAGCAGACAGACAGACAGACAGACAGACAGACAGACAAGAGACAGCAGGACAACAGACAGGGGACAACAGACAGACAGACAGGCAACAGACAGACAGACAAGTAGACAGACAGACAGGCAGGCAAACAGACAGACAAAGACAGACAGACAGGCAAACAGACAGCGACAAGTAGACAGACAGACAGCAGGCAACAGACAGACAAACAGACAGACAGACAGGCAAACAGACAGAGACAAGTAGACAGACAGACAGACAGACAGACAGGCAAACAGACAGACAGACAAGTAGACAGACAGACAGACAGACAGACAGACAGGCAGGCAGGCAGGCAGGCAGGCAGGCAGACAGACTGGTGAGCCTCATTGACGCAAGCTGTGGAATAATATGCAGCAGGTGTGTTTTCCCCACCTTCGTGGCAGAGGTCAGATTAGAAAGTTATCACCTTGTTGTTTTTTGTGTGTGGTTTTCTTTATTCTTGTTCTTGTTCTTGTTCTTGTTCTTCTTTCTTCTTCTTTTCTTCTCCTCTCTCTCTCTCTCTCTCTCTCTCTTCTCTCTCTTCTCTCTCTCTCTCTCTCTCTCTCTCTCTCTCTCTCTCTCTCTCTCTCTCTCTCTCTGTTCAGGGATATTTCCCCTGGTGTTTTACATCGTGCAGGGCTCCACTGTCGCAAAAGTCCTTCGGATGAGACTGTAAACCGAGGCCCCGTGTGCGAGCAAGCGAAGAACATCTTGCGCACACGTAAAATCCTGTTCCGCTTTTCGTAAGAGTAGGCCATTGTGTGCCGGTGGGAACAGATGACAGAATTTACAAAACCGCATACACACGGGGACTGGATGTAAAAAAGCACGTGAGTGCTTATTCCATTATCCTCGATATAAAAGAATAAATAAATAAATAAATAAATCACTCTCGCTCTCTCTCTCTCCCGGCCCCGTTATCCAGATGGTGGCCACATGAGAGCAGTCTCCTTGAAGACAGACCAAACTAGGAAAAGAAAGAAAGAAAGAAAGAAAGAAAGAAAGAACACGAACGAGCAAACAGCCTCGTGGCGCAGTGGATAGTGTTACAGACTGATGATACTAGATTTGGGGTTCAGAACCTTATCAGGGGAGATAATAGACTTTTGTTGTGGTGTGGGTTTTTTTTTCTTTCCAAACTCATTATCAGAGGACGGGACAGCTCTGTGGTCAGAGCACTCGCTTTCCCCCAGCCAAGGTTAAGCTGCGTCGAGCGTGGTTACCAAGTGCATGGGTGACCGTTTGTGCGCCTTGGCTTCAGCACAGTCCCCCAGTTCACCCAGCTATCAATGGGTAGCTGCGCTCTTTGGGGTCAAGGAAGGTAGAACAGCGAGGGAGAGGAGATGGGCGCCGCCCTCAGTATGCTGGCCCCTGGAGAAGCTGAGGTCTCCTACACCTCGCTACCCAACGACTGCATAGGTTATGAGACACCTTTACCTTTTATCAGAAAGTTCAAAATATCCTTATTTCTGTGGTGTGGTAAGCATGCACGTGATATCTCATACACGTTAAAATAATAATGTGCACAGGAAACATTAGGGTATAATGCTGAAATATAATACTTTAATCTGAACGCATTAAATAGAGAGAAGGGGTTGTGGGGAAGGGAGGGATGGGGGTAGCCTAGTGGTTAGAGCATTGATCGCGTGTTCTTACGGCCCGGGAGCGAGCCACCACCGAAATGTCCGCTCAAGGGGATTGTTCCCTTGCAGTTAACATCAGTACCGACTCCACGCCGCCAAAAATCCTTCAGAGGAGACTATATACCGAGGCACTGTGTACGAACGCACGCAGAATATCTTGTGCCACTCGTTAAAACCTGTTCCGCTTTTCCGGAAGAGTAGGCCATTGTGTGCCAGTGGGAACGGAAGACAAAATTAACAACACTGCATACACGCGAGGACTGGATGTAAAGAAAAAGCACACGAGTGCTTGTTCCATTATCCTCGAAATAAAAGAATAAAAGAAAAGAAATATAACAATGTTGCGTGATCCTTTTCGTTTCGTTTCTGCTGCTCCTACCGCTCCACCCTAAACTTACCCACCCACCCTTTAAAAAAAAAAATTAAAATTTACCCCTACCCATCCACACTTCCATCCCATCCCACCCCCTACCTACCCACCCTCCTAACCCCTCCCTCCTCCCCTTCTCGTCTGCCAACTCCCGGGTATGTTTCGTGCAAGGACCGCAAGAGAGACAGACAGTTACAGGCTATAATTATTCCTCCCAGCTTG
>CM054147.1:8231218-8236218 GCA_028751875.1 Rapana venosa | reverse complement strand
GTAGCTGTTTAAAGTTATATATGGTTTTACGGTAATGGCTCTAAGGAAAAGAACCCCTTGTCGGGGAGACAAAAGAAAGGGGGGTGAATTTTCTTCCTGTTTGGTTTTTCTTTTTTTTACTCTTTCCGTCTTTCTTCCCCTTCCCCCCCCCCCCCCCCCCTCTCTCTCTCTTTTCTCTCTTCTCTCTCTTGTTGTCTGTCTCTGGGCTGTCTGTCTGCCTCTGTCTCTCTCTGTGGTTTTTTCTTTCTGTCTTTCTCTTCACCCCACCCCCCTCTCTCTTGTCCCTCTGTCTCTGTCTGTCTCGGTCTCTGTCTCTCTCTCTGTGCCCCTCTGGGTTTTTTCTTTCTGTCTGTCTCCCCCCCCTTCTCTGTCTCTGTCTGTCTCTGTCTGTCCTGTTATATGTCTTTCTCTTTGTCTCTCTCTCTGAGTTTTTTCTTTTGTCTTTCTACCCACCACCCTCCCCTTCTCTGTCTCTGTCTGTCTGTCTGTCTGTCTGTCTGTCTGTCTGTCTGTCTCTCTCTCTCTCTTCTCCTCTCTCTCTCTCTCTCTGGTTCTTTCTTTCTTTTCCCCCCCCCCCCCCCCCCCCCCCCCCCCCCCCGTGTCTTTGTCTCTGTCTGTCTCTGTCCTCTCTGTGTCTCTCTCTGTCTCTCTCTCTCTCTCTCTCTCCTCTCTCTCTCTCTCTTTCTCTTCTCTCTCTCTCTCTCTCTCTGCTGGGGTCTTTCTTTTGTCTTTCTCCCCCCCCCTCCCTCCTTCTCTGTCTCTGTCTCAGTCTCTTTCCCCTCTCTTTTCTCTTGTATTTTTCCCCTCTTTTTTTTTCTTTGTTGTTGTTGCTTGGTTGGTTGATTGGGTTTTGGGGGTTTTTTTGGGTTTGTTTTTTTTTTTTTTTAGGGGGTGGGCGGGGGGGGGGGGGGGTTGTTTGGGGGGGGGGGGCGTGCGGGGTGGTGGGGGGGCGTTTGTTTTGCTGTTTTCTTTCCTTTCCCCCCTTATTGCTGCTTTTCTCTCTATTTTTGGCTTTCTTTCTTTCTGTGTTCTCTCTCTCTCTCCTCTTTCTTTCTTTCTTTCTGTGTCTCTCTCTCTCTCTCCCTCTTTCTTTCTTTCTTTCTGTGTCTCTCTCTCTCTCTCCCTCTTTCTTTCTTTCTTTCTGTGTCTCTCTCTCTCTCTCTCCTCTTTCTTTCTTCTTTCTGTGTCTCTCTCTCTCCCTCTTCTTTCTTTCTTTCTGTGTGTCTCTCTCTCTCTCTTTCTTTCTTTCTTTCTGTGTCTCTCTCTCTCTCTCTTTCTTTCTTTCTGTCTGTGTCTCTCTCTCTCTCTCCCTCTTTCTTTCTTTCTGTCTGTGTCTCTCTCTCTCCCTCTTTCTTTCTTTCTGTCTGTGTCCCTCTCTCTCCCTCTTTCTTTCTTTCTGTCTGTGTCCCTCTCTCTCCCTCTTTCTTTCTTTCTGTCTGTGTCTCTCTCTCTCTCTCTTTCTTTCTTTCTGTCTGTGTCTCTCTCTTCCCTCTTTCTTTCTTTCTGTCTGTGTCTCTCTCTCTTCTCCCTCTTTCTTTCTTTCTGTCTGTGTCCCTCTCTCTCCTCTTTCTTTCTTTCTGTCTGTGTCCCTCTCTTCTCCCTCTTTCTTTCTTTCTGTCTGTGTCCCTCTCTCTCCCTCTTTCTTTCTTTCTGTCTGTGTCCCTCTCTCTCCCTCTTTCTTTCTTTCTGTCTGTGTCCCTCTCTCTCCCTCTTTCTTTCTTTCTGTCTGTGTCTCTCTCTCTCCCTCTTTCTTTCTTTCTGTCTGTGTCTCTCTCTCTCTCTCCCTCTTCTCTTTCTTTCTGTCTGTGTCTCTCTCTCTCCCTATCTCTTTCTTTCTGTCTGTGTCCTCTCTCTCCTCTTTTCTTTCTTTCTGTCTGTGTCCTCTCTCTCTCTCCCTCTTTCTTTCTTTCTGTCTGTGTCCTCTCTCTCTCTCTTTCTTTCTTTCTTTCTTTCTCTCTTTCTTCCTTTATTTATTTTTTTCTTTCCCCCTTTTTTTCTTCCTTTTTCTGTTTCTTTCTCTTCTTTATTCTCTCCTTCGTTCCTTTTTTTCTCTCTGTCTGTTGTCTTTCTTCTTTTTTTTTGTTTTTAACTGATTGTTTCTTTTTGTTTTCTGGGGTGGGGTTTTTTTGGTGTTTTTTTGTTGGTTTGTTTTTTTTGCATTATGTAGGTGATTTTGTGGTTGATGGACTTTTTCTGTGTGAGTGTGTATGTGTGTGTGTGTGTTGTGTGAATGTGTGTGTTGTGTGCGCGCGCGCGCGTTGCGTGCGTTGGGGTATGTATGTGCTTGTGTTGTGCGTGCTTGTCGTTGTGTGTGTTTCTGTGTGTGAGTGCGTGCGCGCGCGTGCTGTGTGTTTGGGTGTGTTTGTGTGTGTATGTGTCTGTTTTGTTGTGTGTGTGTGAGGAGGGAGTGTGTGCTTTGTGTGTGTGTGTGTGTGTGAGAGAGAGGGAGGTGTGCTTTGTGTGTGTGAGAGGGAGTGTGTGCTTTGTGTTGTGTGTGTGTGTGTGTGTGCTTCTTGTGTGTTTGCCCTGGCGTCCGGCTGTGCGCTACGCGCCTGCCTGCGTATTGTGTATGATGTGTGTGTTGTGTTGTGTGTGTGTGTGTTTTGTGTGTGTGTGTGTGTGTGTGTGTGTGTGTGTGTGTGTGTGTGTGTGCGAATGTGTGTTGTGTGTGCTATGCAGTGCGTTGCTTTATATGTGTGTAGTATGTGTGTCTGCTCACGCGTGCTGTGCGCGTGGATATGTTATTGTTGTGTGTGTATGCTTGCCTACTTGCGTGCTGCGTGCGTGCGTGCGTGCGTGCGTCGGCACCGTTGCGGACCTGTAAGACAGCAGCAGCGAGCAGGGGGTAGGGGGGGGGGGGGTGGGAGAGTTGTTTTTGATGCATTTCACGATGTGAAAATCTGGCACTTTAACAGAACTTGGTTGGATGCTCTGCTGCTGCTGCTGCTGCTGCTGTCTGCTGACAGAAGGCCTGAATTGCATTCTGAATGAATTGAACTTCTCTCTCTCTCTATCTCTATCTCTCTGTCTGTCTCCTCTCTCTGTCTCTGTCTGTCTCTTTCTCTGTCTGATTGTCTCTGTCTCTGGTATCTCTGTCTGTCTGTCTGTCTGTCTGTCTGCTTTTATGTATCTCTCTCTCTCCCTCTTCTTCCTTCTCTCTCTCTCTCTCTCTCTCTCTCTTCTCTCTCTCTGTCTCTCTCTGTCTGTTCCGCTGTGTTTCTGTGTCTGTCTGTGTGTTGTCTGTTTTCTCTGTTTCTGTCTGTCTCTTCTCTGTCTGTTTGTCTCTGTCTCTGTTCTCTGTCTGTCTGTCTGTCTTCTGTCTGTCTGTGTCTGTCTGTTTGTTCTCTCTCTTCTCTCTCTCTTTCTCTCTCTTCTCTGTCTGTAGTCTGTCTGTCTGTCTGCATATCCTCAATTGATGTACTCTGTCTGTCTGTCTATTCTGTCTTGCTATCTCTGTCTCTCTCTTTCTGTATGTCTGTCTGTCTGCTATCCTCAATGAATGACTCTGTCTGTCTGTCTGTCTGTCTGTTCTGTCTGTCTGTTTTGTCTGTCTCTCTCTCTTCTATCTCTTCTCTCTCTTGTGTCTGTGTGTGTGTGTGTGGGGGTGTGTTTTGTGTGTGTGTGTCCGTCTGCATTATCCTCAATTGTTTACTGTCTGATCTGTGTCTATATGTCTCTCTATCTCTGTCTCTGTCTCTGTCTCTCTCTCTCTGTCTCTCTGTATTGTCTCTCTGTCTGCTTATCCTCAATGAATTGATCTGTTGTCTGTCTCTGTCTCTCTGTCTCTGTCTCTGTCTTTTCTCTATCTTTTCTATCTCTCTGCCTCTGTCTCTGTCTGTCTGTCTCTCTGTCTCTGTTTGTCTGTCTCTTATCTCTTTTCTGGCTGTCTTTCTTTTTGTTTTTCTTTATTCATTTTGCGTCGTGAGGTGGAAAGAGATACCATGTTGTTGGTTGGTGATCGTACGTGTGTGTGTGTATGTGTGTGGTGTGTCTGTGTGTCTGTGTTTGTCTGTGTCTGTGTGTCTGTGTCTGTGTGTCTGTATGTGTGTGTCTGTGTTGTGTTTCTGTGTGTGTGTCTGTGTGTGTCTGTATGTGTCTGTGTTGTCTGTCTGTGTGTTCTGTGTGTGTCTGTGTTTGTTTTCTGTGTGTGTGTCTGTGTGTGTCTGTGGTGTCTGTGTCTGTGTGTGTGTCTGTTTTGTTTTTCGTGGTGTCTGTATCTGTGTGGTGTCTGTGGTGTGTCTGTGTGTGTCTGTGTCTGTTTTGTGTTGTCTGTGTTTTGTCTGTGTGTATCTGTGTGTATGTGTTGTCTGTGTGTGTCTGTGTGTGTGTTGTCTGTGTGTGTTGTGTTGTGTGTCTGTTTTCTGTGTGTGTGTGTGTCTGTGTGTTTGTGTGTGTGTCTGTGAATGTGTGTCTCTGTGTGTGTCTGTGTGTTATGTTCTGTGTGTGTGTGTGTGTCTGTGTGTGTGTCTGTGTGTGTCTGTGTCTGTGTGTGTCTGTTTTTCTGTGTGTGTTAAAGTGTGTGTCTGTGTGCGTGTGTGTTTATGTTTGTGTGTGTCTCTGGTGTGTCTGTGTATGTTGTGTGTGTCTGTGTGGTGTGTGTGTATGTTTGTGTTGTGTCTGTGTGCGTGTGTGTGTATGTTTGTGTGTGTCTGTGTTGTGTCTTTGTGTGTGTCTGTGTGTGTCTGTGTCTGTGTGTGTGTCTGTGTGTGTCTGTGTGTTGTTGTGTGTGTCTGTGTCTTTGTGAGTGTGTGTGTGTGTCTGTGTGTGTGTCTGTGTGTGTGTGTGTCTGCGTGTGTCTATGTGTCTGTGTGCGTCTGTGTGTGTGTGTCTGTGTCTATGTTTATGTGTGTCTGTGTGTGTGTGTCTGTGTCTGTGTGTGTGTTCCTGTGTGTGTCGTGTGTGTGTGTCTGTTTGTGTCCTTGTCCCTGTTGTGTGTGTTGTGTGTGTCTGTATCTGTGTCTGTGTCAGTGTCTGAGTGTGTATGTGTGTGTTTCTGTTAT
>CM054147.1:8171218-8221218 GCA_028751875.1 Rapana venosa | reverse complement strand
AGCCGTATTCCATCTTGGTGGATGATGTCTGAACACGACACGAGTATATATGCGGTTGTGTTTTTATTGTTGTTGTTGTTGCTGTTTTTTGTGTTTTTAAAAATGTTTTTTGTTGGTTTTGTTATCCGTTCCTAGCGGCACGCAGTAGCCTACTCTTCCCAAAGGTAGAACGGGTTTTAACGTGTGCGCAAGATGTTCTACGTGTGTTTGCGCACGACGCCTAGGTTTAGAGTCTCATTCGAAGGATCTAGGACTATATTTATCCATTTATTCTGAAATTGAGGGAAGATATCATTCAAAGAGATCCCCGTGCTTGTAAATTCATGAATACGACCACACAATCAACAGCGCGAGAGAATCACACAATGTGAATGTTGATATTTGATGGTATTATTGTTATTATTATTATTTTGCATCAACTGCCAAACGTTTGCCATAATAAGTATAACTGTTTTGTTGTTGTGTTGATGGTTATAATAATTGTTATTGATTTTAGTGTGCGTGAAATTTGTTGTTGACAGTTTTCGTGTGCCTTGGTAAAGACGTTATGGTCTCGTGGGTTGAGACACTGTCTATATGATCATATTTTGATCTGTATATATTGAATTATTGTTT
Source organism: Rapana venosa (assembly GCA_028751875.1). Classification (NCBI taxonomy): domain Eukaryota; kingdom Metazoa; phylum Mollusca; class Gastropoda; order Neogastropoda; family Muricidae; genus Rapana; species Rapana venosa. The sequence continues at coordinate 8,220,603 of CM054147.1, read as the reverse complement.
GAAATCATTTTAAACAGGACAAGTTGTACATATTGTTTTCTAAATATCGAAACGTGTATGTAGTTGGGGGATGACATTGTTGTGTGTAATGATAATGCTGTTATTTCTTCTCTTTTTTTTTCTTCTTGTTGTGAGTGAGTGATGGTTGGGGTTAAATAATTATGATTGTTCATCATTAAAGTGTTTGACATGGAATATTGGGTTTTTCTGGTTAAGTGTGTGTGTGTGTGTGTGTGTGTGTGTGTGTGTGTGTGTGTGTGTGTGTGTGTATGTGTGTGTGTGTGTTTACGTGCATGCGTATGCGCGTCCGTGCGTTTGTGCATGTATTAGTGAGTGTGCACGAGCGCACGTATCATATTGTATTCTAGTCACAGCAGATTTCTCTGCGTGAAATTCGGGCTTCTCTCCTCGGGGAGAGTGCGTCGCCACAAGAGCAGCGCCACCCTTTTATTATTTTTTTTTATTACTTTTCCTGTCTGCAACTGTATATCTGTTTCCCTATTAGTTTGCTTTTTTCTACAGAAACTTTGCCAGGGACAACTCCCTTGTTGTCGTGCGTTCTTTTACGTGCGCTAAATAATTATGTGTAAAACAATGTACCTCGGTTCATCGTCTAATCCGAAAGACACGTGCGCGTGTGTGTATCTGAGAGTGTGTACGAATAACTCGTAACTCACGTGCAAAAACACACACGCGCGCGCGCGCACCACACACACACACACACACACACACACTGTTACAGACAACACCATGCATATTCGACCAACCACCACAGGACAGTGGTTACCACGTTGGGGGGCCTGACTGGAAGGTCGCGGGTTCAATCCCATAAGAGTCTTAGGGATTTTTCGGACTTCGGCCAGCTCCTACCCAGAGTGAGTGTGCTGCAGACTCAGTGGACAGACTGGGACCACACAGTCCAGCTTCATCCACTTAAGCGCTTTGATTTGTTTGTTTTTTTACAAGATTCAGCGCTATATAAATTCCATATATTATTATTATTATTATTACTTAACGGATGCGATGTTCAGAGTGTTGCTCAAATTACCTGACCAACACTGCAGGTGTCTGTATCTCCCAGGCCTTGTTGACGCCGGGATATATTATGTTATGTTAGGAAGCATAGAGTGCAACCCTGTCAAGCAGTCTCAAAGTCACATGTACTTCTACAGCAGCAGCAGCAGCAGCAGCAGCAGCAGCAGCAGCAGCAGCATCACTGATCAACATGCAAAAACAGAACATTGGTTTTTTTCTGATTCGGTGGCCCGTTGTTTGGCATAGCATCACTGATCAACATGCAAAAACAGAACATTGGTTTTTTTCTGATTCGGTGGCCCGTTGTTTTGCTAGTTGTAGTGTCCCTAAATCGGATAAATCCGCTGGGGCTTCAATACAATCAGACCAACCAACTAGTTCGGTGACCCCAGTGCCTGTGGTCTCATGGTGACCCCAGATTCGGGTATTTTGCCCACACTTCTGTCTATGCTGGGTCAGTGTCAAAGCCTTTGTGTTCGGAGGTTCACGGGAGAAGGTCGTTGGAGGAACGGTGTGGGGGGGTCACCACCTCGGATGGGTGACTCACTCCGTCTGGCTCTGCAACTGAGCTATTGCTGTCGCCAGTACAGGGCTTAGTATTTTGGCGTTCTGCGTGTGTTGGCTCAGAACAGGCACTACTGAACACCACCGAAGTGACTAAGCAGCAGTGCAGGGCCACACTGGCTGGTGACCCCCCAGCGGCCTACCTCTGATAGGCTCCCTGTTGTTTTACCACCTGGAGAGTGCGCCGTGAAGAGGCTGGGTGTGGCTGAGGTGGAGAGGTTGACCTGAACGGCGTGGGAACAACAGGAGAGAAACTTCACAGAAGATGAGGCAGCAGGAACCGCCCTCCCCCGCTATATATATATATATATAATAATAATAATAATAATAATAAATGGAACTTATATAGCGCTGTATCTTGCACAGACAAATCAAAGCGCTTGCACTCAACTCATTCTTACACAGTCATGCAACCAATGGCAAGTAATAGTTCTAACAAGTCCAAATGCACACACACACACACACACACACACACACACACACACACACACACACACACACACACACACAGGTTATACACTTTGGCAAGGTGATGGAATCTTTGGCTGTTAAAAAGCAGGGATAGCTATGAAATGAAACAGGAGAGGAAATTCTTAGGTTTGAAACAAATATGTCTTGAGGCCAGATTTAAAAGTGTCAAAAGAAGGTCTTTGGCGAAGAGAGATAGGGAGGCCATTCCAAATCGATGGACCAGAAACAGAGAAAGAGCGACGGCCAACAGTGGACTGGTTGAATCTAGGTATTTGTAAGCACAAGGAATCTGCAGCAGAGCGAAGGGAACGAGAAGGGGTGTACAGGTGGAGACATTCACAGAGGTAGGAGGGTGCTGTTTTGTGGAGACATTTGTAACAGAGGGTACTGATCTTATAGTTTATTCTTTGTGGCACAGGCAGCCAGTGGAGAGATCGCAAGAGAGGGGTAATGTGCTCAGATTTTTTCTTTCTGAGGACTAGTCGAGCTGCAGAGTTTTGAATACGTTGAAGGGAGTGGATAGATGATGCTGGCAGACCAGCCAAAAGAGAATTGCAATAGTCCAGACGTGAAAGGATGAGAGATGCCACGAGTTTTGATGTTGCGTCTGTGGACAGGTGCTTTCGAATTGCACTAATACGTCGTAATTGATAGAAGCACGACTGGCAGGTCTGGGTGATGAATTTTTGCATAGAGAGTGTGTTGTCAATAATGACCCCTAGATACTTTACAGCAGTGGATAGAGGGACTGATGCATTGCCGAATTCTATTGAAGCTGTTGTAATGGAAGAGAGTTTGTTTTTGGTCCCTACAAGCATGGCTTCAGTTTTATCAGCGTTTAGTTGTAACTTGTTCTCTATCATCCAGTTTTGGATATCTTGAAAGCAGTAGGCCATATTTATCAAGAGAGAAGGTAGATTTTCAGGTGTGTCACTGCTTAGAATCTGAGAGTCATCTGCATAAAAGTGATGGTTGATCTGATGACGGTTAATTATATGTGACAGTGGAGCGGTGTAGAGAGTGAAAAGAACAGGGCCCAGAACTGATCCCTGCGGGACTCCACATTCCAGTCTGGCAGGTACTGACTGAATCTTATTTACTGTGACTGTCTGGAGTCGGTCAGTCAGGTATGAGCTAAACCAGGTGAGGGCCGTACCAGTAACACCAAACGTTTCTTGAAGACGGGAGAGAAGGATAGAGTGGTCAATAGTGTCAAAGGCTGCAGATAAGTCGAGTAGAGTGAGGAGGGAGATTTTCCCTGAGTCAGAAGCAAGTAGAAGCATGTTTAAGGTGTGAACTAGGGTGGTTTCAGTGCTGTATATATATATATTCAGTGCTATATATATATATATCTATATATATATATATATCTATATATATATGTGTGTGTGTGTGTGTGTGTGTGTGTGTGTGTGTGTGTGTGTGTGCGCGTGTGTGTGTGTGTGCGTGTGTGTGTGTGTGTGTGTGTGTGTGTGTGTGTGTGTGTTGTGTGTGTTTGTGTGTTGTGCCTCTCTGTGATATGTATATGGATGTATGTATATATATGTGTGTGTGTGTGCCTCTCTGTCTGATTATATTATTTTATATATTATTTATATTTTATATATTTATTTATATTTTATATATTTATTTTATTTGTGTCTTGTTGTGTAGTGTGGTGTGTGTGCGTTACGCGCGCGTGTTGCGCGAGCATTTTTAAGTGCGTGCGTATGTGTCTGCGAGCATATGTGGGTACCGTTCTTTTTACCTTTCCTTAACTCTGTCTTTATGTGTTTTTCTTCTGCCACTTCTTCAGCCTTTCCCCGCACCCAGCTCATTATGGATTTTCTAAACGATTCCTGGCCTCTTCATGATCGGACGAATATTACCAGCACATATTTCTACACCGCTTCGCTTGATGTTGTTAATAAGCAAATTTTCAACTTCAGAAACAATCAACTTGCTTTATCATATCATATATATATATATATATATATATATATATATATATATATATATATATATATATATATATATATATAAAATCAGGTGTTATGCTTTATATCATATATATATGTTATATATATATATATATATATATATATATATATATTAATACACATACTATACTATATACACACACACACACACACACACACACACACATCCGCATAAACAATGAAGTCGTGACAAAGGAACAAGGGAGAAGACTGCCGCTGGTAAGATCTTTGACGGTATCTCGCCTGTCTCAGCTATTGGCGTCACCAAGTTCGGTGTTAGTCTCTGCAGCCAATGACACCGCCATGATCCTCCTTCCTTCCGCCATGTGCTCCTCCCGTCTTGGCTGTACTGCCCTGCTGCTGACTTCATGGATTCTCATGCACAGGATTCGGTGATGTTGCTGATGAAAGAAGCTGGTGGTCTGCCCCTTTTTTCTGTTTACCTCAGTCTTGCCTTGACAGACAGTTGTTTTTTCTATGAGGTCCGTATCCTGGTTTCGTTGTGTATGGCCCACATAATTACCTTAGTTTCCTTTCATTTGTATTAAAGTAAGAAGTTTTCGTGTTGTTCCCAGTACAAGTAATAATATGCTTCACCCCCCCCCCCCCTTTTTTTTTTAAAATCTGTCCAACTGGCTCTGAGTAGTCTTTTAAAAATACATCTCAGCTGCTCCGAATTTTTTTTCGGGGGGGGGGGGGGGGGGAGGGGGGGCTGTCATCTTTTCTTTATGCCAAGGCTTCACAGCCATATAGCATGAGCGGCTGCTAAACATTAATTTTTCTTCGTTTTCATAATCAGCTAGTAAGGAATGCAGCGATTTTTCCAAATGTTATTTAGTTGGAGCATTCTACTTTATTTATTCTGCATGAAATTCGGGCTGCTGTACCCGGGTAGAGCGCGTCGCCACAAGAGCAGCGCCACCCTTTTTTTCCCCTTCCTGTCTGCAACTGTAATTGTTTCCCTATCAGACTGGCTTTTTCTACAGAATTTTGCCAGGGGCAACTCTCTTGTTACCGCAGGTTCTTTTACGTGCGCTAAATAATTTTGTATAACAAACGGGACCTCATTTCATTTCATTTCATACCACTTTAAGTCACGGCAGATTTCTCTCCGTGAAATTCGGGCTGCTCTTCCCGGGGATAGCGCGTCGCCACAAGAGCAGCGCCACACTCGGTTTATCGTCTTATCCAAAAGACTAGCACCCAGACCACCACTCAGGGTCTAATGGATTGGGGAAAAGTTTCGGGCCCAAACGGGGTTCGAACCACCGCACACTTCCGACCCGGACTTCTTGCTTTCTGGGCAGGCGCGTTACCTCTAGACCACCGACCCTGTAGTCATTCCTGTTCTTGTTTCTGTGTCCTTGGTACGTGATCCGTCATTTGTTTTGACTGAGCCGAGATAATTCAAGTCGTATCTATAATATCTGCTACCACCATTGCTGAGGAACAAGCAGGTTTCAGAGCAGGGCGCAGCACAACAGAACAGATATTCAACCTCAGAATACTATGTGAGCGGTACCTTCAACATCAACAAGACCTTTACCACGTATTTATCGATTTTAAGAGGCATTTGACAGGGTGTGGCATGCAGCTTTGTGGGCAACCATGAATTTGTACAGCATCAATGCAAACCTGATCAGAGTCATCAAACAGCTGTACAGCGAGGCCACCAGTGCAGTGTACTACAACAACAACATTGGAGAATGGTTTCGAACAACAGTTGGAGTAAGGCAGGGCTGTCTACTCTCACCCACTCTTTTCAACATCTTCCTTGAGAGAATCATGGCTGATGCACAGGAACATTATGAAGGATCAGTCAGCATTGGTGGCAGAACGATCACAAAGCTCCGCTTCGCAGATGACATTGATGGAATAGCAGGATCAGAAAAAGAGCTTGCCAGCCTAACAGAACACTTGAATAAGGCCTCCAAAACATACGGCATGGAAATCAGTGCAGAGAAGACCAAACTGATGACTAATAACACCAACGGCATTAGCACTGATATCAGGGTTAATGACCAGAAGCTGGAAACAGTTCAAAGCTTCAAGTACCTGGGAGCCATTGTATCAGACCAGGGATCCAAGCCAGAAGTAGTATGCAGGACTGCACAGACAATAACAGCTTTGTCAAAACTAAACATCATCTGGAGAGATAAAAATATCTCACTTATCTCCAAGATCAGACTAATGCGCTCCCTTGTCATATCCATATTTCTGTATGCCTGTGAATCATGGACCCTGACTGCAGATTTGGAGAGAAGAGTACAGGCGGTGGAGATGAGATGCTTTCGGAGACTCCTTGGCATCTCCTACAAAGACCACATAAGCAACGAAAGCGTGCATAACAGAATCCAGCAAACCATTGGACCCTATGAGAACCTTCTAACGATCGTGAAAAAGCGTAAACTTAAATGGTATGGGCATGTCACAAGATCCAAAGGACTTGCAAAGACAGTTTTGCAAGGCACTGTCCAAGGAGGAAGAAGAAGAGGCAGACCAAGGAAGAGCTGGGAGGATAACATCAGCGAATGGACAGGCCTAGAACTCAACAAAACCCTGAGAAAGGCAGAACAGTGAGAGGAATGGAGGGAACTGGTTGTTGAGTCTTTGAGGGTGCCCCCACGGTCGTCAGACTACGGGCCAGATAGATAGATCTATAATAATGGGTTTGCCAACCTTTATTTCATGCTCAGTTTGGCAGCTGGTTCTGGTGACAAGCAGCACATTTGTCTTTTTTGGCATAGAGCTTGAGGCTGACTCTTCTTCCTGTTGCATCTAAGGTCAAAGTTAAAGTGTTTCCATAACATATGTGGTCGCTGGGGAGCGAGGTGCCAGAGACCTTAGCTTCTCAAGGGGCCAGCATAATTATTGAGGCTGCACACCGGTATTAATTTGGGGGTCATGTAGTATCTTGTATAGAGTGTGAGTGGGGGAAAATGTTGGTGATTTTCACAGATTTTTTTAAGCATGAAAAAATGGACTGTGCACTTGTTTTTGAGATTGAGGACATAGAGCAATATCAGGTAGTCACGAGAAAGTTGGAAATAACCATCAAATGAGGATTGCCTGTATTCCTACAGCGTTGACAACGCGCATGCATATTGCAGTAAGGAAGCTAGCAGACGAGAAAGGACTGAGGGGGTACAGTGTTTGCTAAAAAATTACAAAATTTCAAACCTACCAAATTTGTTCAAAATCACATGAGTTTTGAGTCAGAGGATAGTCTTTCACAAAAAGTGGTTTTTATTTATGTGGATGCCTTAGTACGTGCGGTATGAGTATAAGAGTCACATAGAAAAACAGAAGGAAAAGAGTGATTTTTTAATGCTGGTGTGCGGCCTGAGGGTGGGTTCATCTCCTCTCCCTCACTGCTTTACCTCCCCTGTTCCTAAAAAGGGCAGGTACCCGTTTGCAGCTGGGAGAACTGGGGGACTGTACTGAAGCCAAGGCAATCTGACGACCCGGGTTCGATTCCCGTTCAAGGGGATATTTTCCTCTGGAGTTAACATCAGTGCAGACTCCACTCTCCCCAAAAGTCCTTCGGATGAGACTATAAACTGAGGTCCCATGTGCCAACCATGCAGAACATCTTGTGCACACGATAAACCCTGTTCCGCTTTTCGTAAGAGTAGGCCATTGTGTGCCGGTGGGAACAGATGTCAGAATTAAACAAAACTGCATACACACGGGGACTGGATGTAAAAAAGCACACAAGTGCTTATTCCATTATCCTCGATATAAAAGAATTAAAAAACATTTTTTTTAATAAATAAATAACTTAAACTTGGGGAAAGCGAATGCTCTGACCACTGAGCTACCCCGTCCCCTGTGGCTTTACTCTGTGTGGCACTCTCAGTGTCAGTGTTATGCTGACAGTATGACGTAGGGAGGGTATCGGCTCCCTATAATTATAATAATTATGCTAGAGTGTTTCCCACAGTGACGTTTCTTATCAACAACTTAGAAGCCTAGAGCCCTTCTTTGCCCAGGTACGCAGTGGAATTGATCACTTTAAAGAGACTTTTCTTATACCTGCCACGGAACATACCTGGCAACAACTGGAATGGAAAAGAACGGTGTTATCAACTAGAAATTCAGTGATGCTGACTACACACCTTCCAGAGTCCTTTTGAATTAGACTTGCTTTATTCTCCTTTTTTGTTGATGTTTTTAGTTATTGATTTTTTCTTCTTCTTCTTCTCCTTCTTCTTCTTCTTCTTCTTTCATCTGCCGCTGGTGCCTTTCGGCGTCGCGGGGAGACACAGACGTCTGTCTGCAGCAAGGCGGGAGGCTTGATGTAGTGACAGGTCATGGGCTCGCAGGGTGTCAGCCACGGAGTCGCTCCATCGTCTCCTTGGTCTACCTCTGGCTTTCCAGCCATTGTGTTTGGTGGTGTATGCCCGTAGGGCTGGTTGGTTGGGCGGCATTCTAGTGAGGTGACCAAACCACCTGATCCTTTGTTGTTATTGATTTATTCAAATTCTTTTATCTGAGGATAATGAATAAGCACTCATGCGTATGACTGTGTGGGTGGGCTTTTTCCGTTCAGTCTCTGTGTGCACTCAGTTTTTAAATATTGTCATCCATCCCCACTGGAACACAATGGCCTACTCTTCTTAAGGGTGAAACAGGTTTTTAAGGTGGATACACAGTGTATCTGCGTCAGTTCACACACAGGACCTTAGTTTATTTTTTAAAAAAAACCCTCATATCATTGGCACTTTCCCGGGAGTGGAGTGGGTACTGATTTTAACTCCTGAGGGAACATCCTTGAACGGGGGTCTCGGTGGTAGCTCGAACCTGGGCTTGAACACAGGCCATCAGATTGCAGCACAAGGCTCAAACCACCAGGGGCAGGATAGCCTGGTGGTTACAGTAATCCGCTAATCGTGATCTGTTGACCCTGTTCGATGCTCGTTCCAGAGGATTTTCCTCTGGAGTTGACTCCACTCTCCTCTAAAAGCCCTTCTGGTGAGGCTATAAACCGCACGCAGAACATCTTGCAGAACATCTTGCGCACACGTTAAAACCCGTTCCGCTTTTCGGAAGAGTAGGCCATTGTGTGCCGGTGGGAACAGATGACAAAATTGACAAAACTGCATACACATGGGACACGAGGGATTTAAAAATCACATGAGTGCTTAGTCCATTATCCTCGATATAAAAGAATAAATAAATAAATAATGGAATAAGCACTAACATACTTTTTTGTTTACATGCAGTTCCTGTGTAAATGCAGTTTTGTCAATTTTGCCATTGGTTCCTACAAGGGCATCCTCTTCCAAAAAGTGGTACAGGTTTTAAGGTGTGTGCAAGATGTTCTGCGAGCGTTCGCACACGGGACCTCGGTTCATAGTTTCATCTGAAAGACTTTGGTTGGGGGTGGGGTGGGAGGGGGGGGGGGGGTGGAGTGGTGGGTTGGCACCGATGTTAACTCCATGGGAAAATATCCCCTTGAAGGTAAGGTAAAGTAAAGGAGTCCCATAACCTATAAGGTCGTAGGGGAGCGAGGCGTCAGAGACCTCACTTCTCTTGGGCCAGCATATTGAGGGCGGCGCCCATCTCCTCTCCCTCGCTGCTTTTACCTTCCCTGACCCTAAAGAGGGCAGGTACCCATTTACAGATGGGTGAACTGGGGGAACTGTACTGAAGCCAAGGCGGGCAAACGGTCACCCATCCAACTGGTAACCACGCTCGACGCTGCTTAACTTGGCTGGGGGAAAGCGAGTGCTCCGACCACTGAGCTATCCCGTCCCCTATCCCCTTGAAGGGGATTCGAATCCCCGTCAGCAGATCAGGAGCCCAATGCGCAACGCTCTAACCAACCAGGCTATCCCGTCCTCCAAGAAGAGTAAGGAACTCAGCAACATGTCTACACACGACAACGCTGAGTCCCCCACAAAGCATCACCGAGATTAGAACCTGCAACCCGAAACCTGTCACAACATGACTGTACGAGGATTTCACACCCCGTCACCACCACCATGTATATACAACTAAAGGGAGGCAAATACGGAAATTAGACTCTTACTGATGTGATTTGTTTTTCTCCCTTTACCTCTTTATTTAGGGAAGTGACGTCATGACTAGCAATGGCCGACAAATGCAGACAGACTCCGGGATGAGTAATGTTTGTTAGTCTTGGACTGACGTCTCGACAGCAGACATTTTAACATTCTGTTGCAAAGGTATTCTGTTTAGACGTACCGTTCCTTTCATGTGTCAAAGCATAGCATCGAAAGCTCAGTGATAGAATGTAAAATGTAAAACACACGAGCGCTCCGTAGCATCTGTGGATTGGAATCATTCTCATTCTGATTCATTGTCATTTGATGTGATTTAATGGTACTGGCACTGACGACTGGGGAATGATTCATCATGTTTAGCTGCCAAGGCCATTTCTTTTTCTCATATTTTTGTTGTCGTCATACATTGTTTTGTGTCTTAATCTGATAGAATATTTCGCCATCATCATTACTGCTTACTGCCAGCCGCTTCCTTCTATTCCACACCAACATTGATTCTGTCGTTGGATTGTTTTTGTTTTCAAGAGCGACTTGCGATATTGTCTGGAGGTTAGGTCCCCAACTCATGATTATTATCGTAACTAATCAGATTACATTTATGACAGTAGAAACATCGTAGGATACATTACATGGCGTTGATCTTATAGATGGAATATAAAGGGAAATGGACTGAGTGATGTTGAAACAGCAAAAACTGAAACTAGTAAAGGTGGAGGAAGCATTGTTTAAGTTACACTACACTACACTACACTACACACATGTGCTGTACACACAACACACACACCTCTCAGTACGTGCTGTACACTCAGTCACTCACTCTTTATTTAAATGTGTGTGTGGAAGTGAGCGCGAATGCACCACAGGTGTGTATGAGTATCAGTATGTGTGTTCGTGTATATGTATATGTGGTAATTTGTATTTTCAATATATTACCTTAATCGATTTTTCTCTTTACTGGTTTAATTTAATGGTTAAGGATGCAATAATGTAGTATTTCAATATAATCATTAAGAATTTTTTTCTTAGATACTAAGATAGATCTATCTATCTCTATCTGTCCCGTAGTCTGACGACCGTGGGGGCACCCTCAAAGACTCAACAACCAGTTCCCTCCATTCCTCTCTCTGTTCTGCCTTTCTCAGGGTTTTGTTGAGTTCTAGGCCTGTCCATTCGCTGATGTTATCCTCCCAGCTCTTCCTTCGTCTGCCTCTTCTTCTTCCTCCTTGGACAGTGCCTTGTAAAACTGTCTTTGCAAGTCCTTTGGATCTTGTGACATGCCCATGGCTTAGATAGATGGCTTGATGAAAAAAAGCAAATACATTGCTTATTCAGTGTACCATCTGGAAATAAAATTTTGACTTTGACTTTGACTCACTGTACCATCTGGAAATAAAAATTTGACTTGACTTGATTTGACACACATGCACATGAATGTGTGCACACACACAGTCTCACACACACTCACACTCACACACACACAAACACACAAACTCGCACACAGTCCCTTGCACCACACACACACACACACACACACACACACCAAAACAAATCAAAAACAAGGTTGGAAAATTTATGTTGTTGAAGGTCATTTTCAATTAAATGAAGTAAATAATGATCACCTCCTTCAATATTTTATTTTCTAACCAACATCAGTCACAGTGCTCCCCCCCCCCCCCCCCCCCCCCCCCCCCCCACCACACACTTTCTTTACTTCTATTAATTATTATGCAACAAGCTTTAACTTGAAATCCTTATACTGTAAGCACACTCATACTGAGTCATAGAACTTTCTAAACTATCTGCTGCTCCACTTCTGTTTTACTTTTAGTGTAGTTTGAATCTTTGATAGAAGTTATCTCTGTATATTATTGGGAATGGGACAGCTCAGTGGTCAGAGTGTTCTCTTTCCAATTCCCCCAAGCTAAGCTTAAGCAGCATTGAGCATGGTTACCAAGTAGATGGGTGACCATTTGCACTTCTTGGCTTCAGAACAGTCCCCCAGTTCACCCAGCAGTGTCAATGGGTACCTGCCCTCTTTAGCGTCGGGGAAGATGAAACAGCAAGGGAGAGGAGATGGGTGCCACCCTCAATATGCTGGCCTTTGGAGAAACTGAAGTCTCTGACACCTCACTCCCCAACAACTGCATAGGTTATGGGAACACCTTTAAGATATCTAACACTGTCACAGTGTCAGTCTGTATTAATTAATGTTTATAACATCATTAACATGTCTAAAAAGACAAACTTTCAAAATTCATATTCTGCTGTACACACTATAATTTCTATATATATATATCATAATTTACAAAGTCTTACTTTTTTGGTTTTCATTTCACCAATATTTCTTAAAATTACTGAAAATGAAGTATACTAGAAAAAAAAGTAGAATATTTCCTTCTTTTTTCAAAATACCTTTTTAAAGGCATTTTCGTGTGTCTGTATGTTGCTTTTGAACTATTTTTTTGTTGTTGTTTGTTTTGTGAGAGATTCCATGATTACTCTAGAAAGCAAACGAAAATTGAAAAGTCATTCCTTTTGTGTGTGTGTTTCTCCTGTTGAATTCGTTTGTAATCCACCATACCCCAAAAGAAGTGTAAGGAATTAAACCTTGATCTTGAGAATAGTTTCTGCACTGTCAACTAAGGCCTGCACAAAGTAGATGAGTCCATCCAAGGTGAAGCAGTTAGAACTGTTTAATGCTGTATTTGGAATGGTTGGGTTTGACTTTACTTAAAATAATTAATAATAATATGAAATGCTTAGAGAGCTGAATCTTGCAAAGCAAAAAAATCAAAATGCTTGCATTTGAATCATTCTGTAATTCACACACATACATACTACTGTTCACAAAAGATTTAACAGAAATTCCTGCTAAACGCATTGGATCACTGCATGGATTTTTTCCAGCAGTATGTCATGGGCAAAATTAATGAAACCTGGCAGAGCCCATCTTTATGCAGAACATATTCATAGTTCATTCCTCTGGCCATAGTATTAGTAGGCCTACCTTTTTTATTTAATAAAACTTAGAAGGCAGATGGGTTATTATAATTATTCACACGTGTACCTGTAAGGTCTTGGCTTATAATCTAATCTGAAAGACTTATGGGGCAGAGTAGTTTGGTAAGAACTAAGGTCAACTCCAGGAGAAAAATCCTCTGAGGCAGATACCTCTATAGATTCAAACTGGAACCCTCAGTTATCATTTGGTCATGAATATATTATACTTTGACCTCTAAACTATTTTGCCCCAACTCCCCATCACCTGCAATGGTTTGGATGCTTAATATTCTCTTTCATGGAGGACCTAACAATAGTAGAATGAACTGTGAAGCTAAAACTGTCTCAAGTTATTGAATAAGAAGTTTTTAAAACTAAGTTTATTTAGGTCATATAAAAAACCATGCATGATTTTTCATTTATATTCACTCTTGCAGTCAACAGAACAATGTACATAAATACTTGTGTGTGATTGCAAACACTACAGTTATATATATATATATATATATATATATATATATATATATATATATATATATATATATATATATATATATATATCTTGTTCTTTGCATTCCCAATTCATTCAGCATTATAAAGAGCATAAAACATTTTAAATAACAGATTTTGCTTTGTCTTGTAGCTTTTGCTCAATCTGTGGATCTGGTTACCAGATTGTTACTATAGTATTACTATTGCTAGTATTAGTATTAAAATATTATATCAGCCAGGGTTTCCTTTTTTCAGTTCCTCAGCAGAGCTCCGAGGTTCATCAAATGGTATTGGTAAGATTTTTGCGTATCGGACCATCTCAGTCTCTATCTCTGCTGAGTTCTACTTAGTACAATCTCCTGTAGCCCATCCAGACCACTGACCTCATTGATGTTGGCAATATAGGATGTAGGTGATCTGCCTCTTTTCCTTCTGTCCTTAACCTTACCTTGGAGAACTGCCATCATCAGATTTGTCCACAACTGTCAGTAACTGTGTTTCCGTTTGCATGACCAACACATCTCAGTCTGTGCTTATCAGTTTCAGCTAGCATTTGTCTGTGCACTGAGACTGTGAGTTCATCAAGAATGCTTTCATTTGTTCTTCTGTCTGACAACACCTGGAGTAATGGAAGAGCACTTTGACTGCTCAGCATATCCACACACTTGACTCACTAGCCAGAAATCTAGTGTGTTAGCCATTCACAATATATAATCAGATTGTTGTTGTTGTTGTTGTTGTGCGTTCCCCAGCTTAAAGCCATAACACTCTGGGGGTCTATCACCCAGAATGTGCACTCTGACTCACTCATTCCACCTGGGAACCACTGTGACATTGAAATAGCCCACTGAATGAGAAGTGTGCATGTATGACTGATTTTTAAGTACCTCGCTGTATAGGCAGCCATACTCCAACTTCAGAGGATATTTTTCTCCTCTAAAGGAGAATGCAAGGTTGTTGTGTTAAGAGCTTGTCATGGCTGAAGGCAATCTCAACACACAACATTTTACAACATAACATTTTCGTGTAGGCTTTGGCAATTAGCTGACATCAATACCTGACACAGTTTTGGGCCTGGGCCAAGGTCTTTTATTTTTAAAGATTCAAATTATGGTGGAGTCTTTTCTTGTAAGCCCACTACAGAGGGTGTATTTCAAGCTGTCAGTTTTGTATTACAAGCATACACTAGGATAGCGTTACAGGTATTGTCTACAGGTATTGTGTGTGTGCTTTCAGATGGCTTATAACCGTCACCGCGCACCAGCCAGGCACCTCAGTGGTAATGATAGATATTTTCTGTTTGTAGATCTATCAACCTTTTATTTATGTGTGTCACGTCATTGCCCCTGTGGTACTAGGAGGATTATTAGGGAGTAAAAGAGATTTGTGTGTTTGTGTGTGTGTGTATAACTAGTGTGTACACACGTATATATAATATATGTTTGTGTGTGTATAGCTTATAAGTGTGCGTGTAAGAGTGTGTGTGTGTGCGCATGTGTGTGTATGTGTGCATTATATGTGTGTGTGTGTGTGCACACGCGTGTGTGTGTGTGCACACGCGTGTGTATGTGTGTATTGCTTTCTAGTAGTAACTGATGATGTCTTTAGAAACAACACCACAAGTGTGCACATGTTGTTTTATATATATTTTTTGTCATCTGGTTCTTAGCGCAAAAGGCTTACTCTTCCAAACTGCAGAAGGGGTTTTAACTGTGCTAAAGATTGCATGCATTTGCACTTAGGGCCTTGGTTGAAAGTTTCAACCAAAGTTTTGAGGGAGTAGAGTTAGTACTGTTGTTAACTTCAGGGGGAAAACCCCTTAATTAAACAGATGTCTGGGCGGTGGTTTGAACCCAGGCTCCATTCAGGGCTGTCACATGGTGACGTGCAAGGCTCTAGGACTAGGAGTCTAACCACTAGGCTGTCCTGCCTCCTGCATGCATTTCTGAACTGTGCAAGTGTGCATGTGTGCATGATTATGTCATTTTGTGCATGTATGTTTAAAGTATTTTGTGTGTAGCGTGTGTATTTGTGTATGTGTGTCACTGTGTGTATGTGTGTTTGTGTGTGTGTGTGTGTGTGTGTGTGAATGCATACTTGAAGTATGGTCTTTGCATTCATGATAGGAAAGAAGGAAGAATTTCACCGCCTTCTTTGATATATATATATATATATATATATATATATATATATATATGAGTAATTGACAGTTACAGGGTCAGGATCTAGTCACTCCTGTTTGGATGGTGTCCCCTTCAAAGTCAGCCCCGCCTTTCGACCACTTCCCCAGGTGAGGAGGATAGCTCTGTCATCTAGAACTGATCCCCATTTGGGCTTCTACCCCCTTCTGTTTCATTACTCTTTACGGACGCCATAGCTGAGCGGTTAAGACCATTCCACTTCAATCCCGTGGGTCCACATGAAGTTTTGGGTTGGAATCTCGGAGGTGTCTGGTGAATTAAGGGTGAGGATTTTTATGATCTCCCACGTCAACTCCAAGTGCAGACCTGCCAGTGCCTTAATTCCCTTTGTGTATATATACACCTGCAGAAGATCAAACATGCACGTTAAAGATCCTGTAACTCACGTCAGCATTCAGTGGGTTACGGAAACACTAACATACCCAGCATACATCCCTGAAGGTGGAATGCGGCTACCCTCATGGTGGGCAAAACGGTCACATGCGCAAAATCTCACTGTTGGTGAACCTCAGAGCTCTAGCCGAGGCACAAACAAACAAACAAACAAACAACAACAATAACAACAAAATTAAAAAGTCTCTTTACTGCCTGTTTTCTTCTCAGCTTTTACAGTCAGCATGCTACTGACTTAAATTCAGAATTGTTATGTTGTTTAGCAAAAGTTTAACAATGTTCTTTTTACTTTTTAAACTCATATACACGTGGTGTCACGAATGAGAATGTACAGGATGTATAAGTCTGTTTTCTTTGTGGGTTTTCACAAAAACCGTCAAATGTTTGTTGAAGAGCTGGGAAAACCGAATGCTACGCTACATGACAAAGATCAAATGGGGAGAATGTGCAAAGTTGATGATCTGAAGTCTGTAGCTAGTACCAATAGACTGCGCTGGTTTGGGCACGTTCAGCGGAAAGCAGACCACCATATCATAAAAAGAGCAATGAACTTTGTAGTGGATGGAAAGAGACCAAAGGGAAGACCTAGCAAGACCTGGGCTGCCTGTATTGCAGATGATCTTAGAGAAAGGGGCATAAATAAGGAGGAAGCTCAAAACAGAGAGAGATGGAGAAGGCTCATCAATGTCAAACCTCCCCTGGGAGAAACATGACAAAAAAGGAAGAAGAAGAAGAAGATAAGTCTGTTTTCTTCTCTTTTCTTTTTCGTTTCTTTTTTTCATTCCTCAGCTAGAGCTTTGAGGTTCACCAATGGTGAGAGTTTTGTGTCTATGTGACTGTTTGGGCCTAAGGTTTAGGTAGCCGCACTCTAAGATATATGTCGGTCATGCAAACAGAAATCACACCGACAAATCTGACAATGACAGTTCTCCAGTGTTGATTCTAGGGTGCACCCTTGCGGGATTCCCGCATTTTTCTCAACATTGCCGCAAAACAATGTCCGCAGTGCGCCCGAAAGGGCGCCAAAAAAAAAAAAAGAATGCCGCGTATTTGAACAAAGACTGCGCCCGCGCAACTGCCGTTCATATAGTCTCTAAAAGTAAACAAGAGCTACTTCCGCCGTAGTTTTCGGTCGATATTTTTTATTGGCTCAGCGTCTCACTTTTGACCAATCGCAGAAACTGTAGTTCGTCCATGTGAGTTAGGCTTTATCAGGTAACCGGTTCCCCCGGCGGTCATTGCGTCGATAGCTTACCCGAGGGGCTGCACAGTTTACTGCTTAGTGCCTTCCAGCCATTGCCACAATGAAGCGGAATAGGCCTAATTCAACTTTGTTTTCTTACTCGTTCACGTCTTCTTCCAAGAAGCCTTGTACTCCTAAAGCCAGTGAGGTGATGGGGACCGAGATAGTAGAAGAGATAACGGAAGACGCTGGGTCCCAGCAGGGTTCTGAGGAGACATCGAAAATAGTTGCCCTGAAGGCTTTCCAGGTCTGGTTAGACAAGTGGTCCTGGCTTGAGAACAGTGACAACGGCATGCGGTGTCAGCTGTGTATCAAACACGGAAAGAATAATGCCTTCACTAAAAGTGGATGCACAAATTACCAACAAGTACTTTGGAGCGTCATGCAGAAACAGCGGATCACCAGGAGGCTGTACAAAGTGAACATCTTCAAAAAGACTTCCACCAGGTATGCGCTTGCGGGCTTCTCTCTCTCTCTCTCTCTCTCTCTCTCTCTCTCTCTCTCTCTCTTCTCTCTCTCTCCTCTCCTTCCCCCTTTCTCTCTCTCATAATTATAATAAATATTATATATATTTATATACCTTTTTTCTATAATATAAATGTATTCCAATATAGATCTCTATTCTCAGATTGAAAACATACAAATTTGACTTAGATTTGACTTTGACACCTCTCTCTTTCTCACTTTTCCTTTCTTTCTTTCTTTCTTTTTTTCTGTCTCTCTCTCTCATATGTATAATTATATATCTCCTGTATCACTAAGTATCTCTCCATGTCTGAGTCAATGAATGTGAAAATTTGACTTTGACCTCTCTGTATATTAATATACATATATTTATATATATATATCCCCCATATGTATGTTTTTAAAATATTTTATGTCTCTCTATATCTCCATGTCTGAATGTGAACATTTCACCTTGATTTAACTTTGACCTCTCTCTCTATCTTGTATAGTAGCAATGCATTAAGATCTCTATGTAGTTTATAAATTCTCTATTTCTGAATGTTCCACAAGCTGAAAAAAATATACTTTGGGTCCCCCTCTCTCTCCACACACACTCGCTCACTCACACTGAAAAATTAAAAAGTTGCAAACACTAACAGGTGTAAAATATGAAAGTGAAATTTCAGACATAAACCAAACCTGGGTATGTTGTAAAAGTTCCATTGTGTGCCAGAATGTGACAGTGAACATTATCACTAAAATAATTTGTTCATGTGCAAACGCATGCAGAACATCTTGCGCACACGTTAAATCCTGTTCCTCTGCTCGAAAGAGTAGGCCATTGTGTGCCGGTGGGAACAGATGACAAAATTTTTAAAAACTGCATACACACGCATAAATAAAAAAAAAAAAATTCATCTGAGCGCTTTGATTTGTTGCTTTACAAGATTCAGCGCTATATAAATTCCATACATTATTAATATTATTATTAAAACCAGACTGCATTATTGAAACCAGTATGTCTGTTTTTCTCTGCTTTATCTGTTCAAGTGTGTAATGTTGCCTCTTTCTGTAAGATTGTGTAAAAAAAATAATTTTAATCATGAATTTTTTAAAAGAATTGTTTGAAGGTTTTATTTCATATTTTGAAAGGTTTCAATTTTCATACTTTGTGGTAAAGTCATGTTTAGGCAAATATGCTAGAACATTTTTGTGAAATCTTGTTTTCAGGCTGCTGAAACAGCTGCTCAGAGGGCCTCTTCCAGTGACAGCAGTATCATTGCTGCTATGAGGACAGTGTTTTGGATGGCCAAAGAAGACCTACCAGTCAGAAAATTCCAAAGTTTGATGGAGTTTCAAAGAATTCAGGAATGCCATGCAGTGGACAGATTGTCTATTGGTGGCAATGCCGTATACACCTCCAGATCTTCTGGTGAGGATTTCCAGGAATGTTTGGCTGACAGCATTCACCAAAAAATTATCCAAGATATCAGAAAGGCCAGGTTTTACTCATTGCTCATTGACGACAGCACTGATATTGCAGTCAGCCAACATTTGATTATTTATGTTAGGATCATGGATTCAAATTTTGTGCCTAGGACACATTTTCTAAAAAATATCACAGTTGAGGATCCAAAATCTGATGCAAAGGTTTTGGTTGGCCATCTGAAGGAAGCATTGTTAGATAAAGGCTGGACTTGAAAAAGTTACTTGGTTTTGGATCAGATGGAAACTGGTGTGAGGTGGGGGAAAAAAAATGGATGTGGCCCGCATTGATCAAACAGGGAAAGTCCACACTGTTTGAATGTTCACGCATGGCTCATTGGTTCAATTTGGCAACATCCCAGGCATCAAAAAACATACCTACATGAAAGAGGTGAGCAGACACATGACAGACCTCTGCTGTCATTTGGAGGGAGCAAGTCTGGAAACACAGTGTGAAGCTGGAAGAGAATCAAAAAATAATATATGACCTGTTCTTCAAATCAACAGAAATGCCATGAAACAGATGTAATTTCATACTTGAGCTTAAAAGCATTTTTCGAGTGCAGTGGCAACTTTACTTACTTCAGTGGAAGAGAAACAGCAAATCCAAAGCAATATATTCACTGATCAAGGCAATATAAATTCATTTCTGTACTAGGCATCCTAAGTACCATTCTGCCTTCCTCTGTCTTAGCTCTCCAATGTCCTACAAAAATCAAGACCTGGACATTTCCTTTGATCAGTCCATCATTGACTGGACGCCATAACAGTTGAAGATGGCCATAACTGGTTAAAACTCACTACCAGATTGATTTAATAAGAAATAGGAAAAGAAAAGGAACAGTGAGTAAAAACAACAAAATAAAATACAAACCCAGAAAACTGAAGTTGGCACAAGTTGTCCACAGCACAACAAAGAACATGAGGACATCAGATGAGTTTCTGTGACAATTTGTATTATGAAAACATAGAAGAACCGGTTCCCCAAACATTTCTACAGAATTTCATCAGCCTTTGGCTGTGCTGGGATATTGCCCTTTGTCTTTGCAAACTTCCTGCTGTAAGACAAACAAGGCAGAGGTAGGTGTATGTGAGCTGAGGATGCAGACAACTTTAAACAAAGGACTCCACAAGGGACAGATGTCAGTGAACTTTGCACAGTAAAAAGGCAGGTATGGAGGAATGGTCCAAGGGCCAAAGAAATAGTCCTTCAGAACCCACGTACCCCAGAGACTCACAAGCAGACTATAACAAGATCCTGTATGATTCCATAAGAAAGCATGCCCAATCTTCTTCTAGCAAATTGGCATTGACAATGCCTTTCCCAACTGCCTGAACTTTGAAAGAGGGATTTAGCATGTCAGAATGGGCCCCCACAAGACTGCAAGGAGTAACAGACGGAAAGAAGAAAAGTTTGAATGTGTTTATGATCAAGTCAAGGATGAAAGAGGGCTCCATGTCTGAATGTGATTTTTCTGGTGCTGCTGCCATTTGGAAAGCCAAGAAAGACAGAAGAATTAACACAAAATAGTTGACAATGACTTCCCTTCCTTGAAAGTTTATAATAAGCCTTAAACAAGAAAAGATAGTTTTGAGACAGCTTTTGTGTGTAATGGTATATTTGATTATAGAGCTTGATTTTGTAGCTGCTGTCGTGTTTGTATCACAGTGTTTCTCTTCTTTTTTTTAACAATTCAATTATCAGTCAACAACAAATAATAGGACTTTGCATATTTATAATAGGTGTCCACAGAACTTTCCCCATACTGGCTGAACAGAGTTTTCTACACTAAATTTGAAGTAAGATGTAGAGACATTTCTCCTTGTTTTCAAACAAACGTGATGGTGACAAATTACTGAGAGTGACCATTATCGAGAGGTTTTGGAGCTTACCTTCTGTTGTGATCCTGTATCAAAGTGCATCCATCAGATTTAAACCTTCCACACAGTAAGGTGTAGATAGTTTCAATCTGTCTGTCCTATGCCCTGCTGTTTGTTTTTGTCACTCCTATCCAACAGTACAAGGATACTATAAGCAAATACTACTTGCCCCCCTTTTTATGAGGGGGGAGGGGGGGGCATGGCAAATGCCCCCTTTTTTTCATTTTAGGGGGCCCTTGGGCCCCCTTTTTTAAAATCCTAGAATCAACACTGACAGTTCTCTAAGGTAAGGTTAAGGGCAGAAGGAAAAGAGGCAGACCACCAACGTCCTACATTGCCAACATCTCAGATCAGTGGTCTGGGAGGAGGCAACAGGAGACATGGGTAGAACTCAGCAAGACAGGGAAATGATGACACAACCCTGGGGCATTGAGTTGAGCCCCCTCTGATGACAGCGGTGATTGGGACAAGCTGTGGTTGAGTTGAGTGGAGTTGGTCTGGAAAAAAGAGGACATGCCTATGTTTAGCCATGTTGACCAAATCCGCGGACCCCTATCCATTTTAGCAGCGAGGCTAGTATTACTTCTACTGGCAGTAAATCGCTCACCTAGGACAGTGCGGTGGGGAGGGCGCACCTTGTTTTTCAGCCTCGATATGTGTGCCTATTTAGTTAAGAAAGTTTTTAAAATAAGCTTTTGTAATTCATCTGAGCCAAAGGTCGCACTCAGTATTTTCTGGAGATTAGTGTATTTTATCGTATTACCCAGTGATATAGAGCATTATGGAAAGAACAGACAGGTGCAGAAAGGCAAATAAACCGACCAGATAGTGAAACACATTGACACTGATTCACACACTTTTGTGCCTGCGTGCTGGGTGTTGCGGTTCACACTGTCGAATGCTTTCTCATAATCAACAAAGTTGATGTATAAAGACGAGTTTCCACTCTAACAGATTTCTCAACAATGATGCGCGCAAGTTGCAATCTGATCTACTACCGCATGATCTGTTCTGGCGAAGCGCGGCTGCTGGTCTCGGAGGAGTAGGGTCGACTGCATTTCCTTTCTCTACGAGAGGATCCTGTTAAAGACTTTTCCTGGCACCGACAGAAGCGTTATCGCCCTCTATATATTGGCAACAGTTTACTTAGGTCTCCTTTCTTGGTTCACCTCTTTGGTGTGATGAGGTAGCCCCCTTCCGTCTGATGGTACTTCAATCCTCTTCCCAAATGTTCCAAAAGAGAGGTAAAGCAGTCTCTACTGTGTCTCCAGTCTGCCTTGAGTGCTTCTGCTGAGGGATGTTGTCTGTCCTGCTGCCTTGCCATTTCTCAGCCTATTGCTGGCTTTCCTATCTCCTCCCTGTTGGTTTGCTCACAGTTGATGTCTATGTCTCTATCAGCAGGTCATGTTCCGGGGGGTTTTGTCAGTGGACAGGATCTGTACATATAGTTCGCTCAAAGTTGCTCTGCCCATCAGTTCAGTTTGTCCCTCTGTTCTCAGGGAAGTTTTCCTTTTCTTGTCTAGACTGGTCGCTCAGTGCCTGCCGTACTCCCTGAGAGTTTCTTAGAGGTGTCCCATACAGCAGCTATCATTTGTTACTAGGCTGCTGCTTCCTCCTCCTCGCAAGGCTGCGATGATACTGCCTTTCTGTTCTTGCGCTCCTCTTGACTTCTCTGACGGCTTCTGTGAAGTCTGCTTGTGCCTTGGCCTTTGCTGCTCTTCTCCAGCTGTTGTTTACAGCTGCCCTTTCTTCTGCTTTCTCTCTCAATCTTGCCCATTATGACTGTCGATAACCATTCCTTCTGTTGAATCTGGGTTCACCTACTTCCTGACATAAGTTGACTTAGCGTCTCTTCACTTTCTCTCCACTGGCTCTCTAATGTCAGTCTCTTCTTACAAGCAGTTTCATGTAGTGCTTGTACTTGTTGGTGAGGACACGCTTGAATTCTCATTTATCTTTTGATCTTTCAGCAGGCCTGGTGTTGTACTTCTGCCTCTTGTGTTGCTGTCCATCCAGTCTTCTTCACTTAGCTTCAGCCTGCTACCACAAGGTGGTGGTAGATGCACCGTCTGCTCCCCTCTTTTCACCCTTACATCGTGTTAGAGATCTCCTGAATTTCTTGCCATGCAGATATGGTCGATCTGGTTCTCAGTCACATGATTTGGTGATACCCAGGTGGCCTTATGTACTCTTTTGTGGGGGAAAATGCTGCCACCGATTACCAGATTGTTGATAGCACAGAAGTCTGCAAATCTCTCGCCATTCTCATTCATCTCTCCTTATCCATGTCTTCCCATCACTTCCTCGCATCCCGTGTTGTCTTGACCGATCTTGGCATTGAAAACACCCATGAGGATGCTTATATCTCTTTCTGGGTACTTGGCAATGACGTTCTGCAGTCTGTCGTAGAATTAATCTTTGGCTTCTTCATTGCCATCATTAGTTAGCGCATAACACTGGATGATGTTCACCTTGATCTTCTTCTTCTTAGTCCTGAAGGATGCTGCGATGATTCTTGATCCGTGTGCTTCCCATCCTATCAGGGCTTGCTGTGCAGGTCTTGACAACATGAGCGCTACACCTTCTGTGTGTGGAGCGTTGTCTTCTTCGTGGCCAGAATAAAGCAGCATCTCTCCAGTGAGCAATCTCCTTTGTCCTGACTGTGTCCAACGGGTCTCACTGATGCCAAGCAATGTGAGGTTGTAGCTTTTCATCTCTGCTGCTACTTGTGTTGTTTTTCCCGTCTCATACATGGTCCTCACATTCCATGTTCTGACGTTGATGGTCCTGGTCGATAAAAGGGGGGTCGGCCTTGTGGCTTCCATAGACTCACGGCTTTCACCACACGGCGTCATACATCCTCTTGGCGAGGACCCTTCCTCTCCCAGGGCAGTGGTCTCTTGTTCGGTTGTTGGCGTTTCTGTAGCAAGCTTTGTTTTCACGGGGTGGGGTTGCTAGCCCCACGCCCAACCCTCCTCCTTTCTCATCCGGGCTTGGGACTGGTTATGGCGGAGTTCCAAGAAGAAAAAGCAACACAATATTATGGCCCAAAAGTTTATGGGTGGCAGACATGAATCTTGGCACCCCCTTCTGGATTTAAAGACTAGAGATTTTTCTTTCTCCTATCATATCCCCCAGGTGAGATTACTTAACAGTCCTGCCTCATATCAGATTATTATTCTTCAGGTGTGCACTCATGCAGGTTAGAGATCCTTGGCAAATGGCACTTGTAAACACCAATATTGAATGCCTGCCATGTCCTTGACATTTTCCCTGCACATTGTATTATGAAGCTAGTCAACCTGCCCTCCCTCTGTCTTTCTCTGTCTCTCTGTCCCTCTGTCTGTCTCTCTGTCCCTCTGTCTCTGTCTCTCTGTCCCTCTGTCTCTGTCTCTCCCCCCTCTCTATCTTTGCCTGGCAGTTGTGGAGTAGTGTACGCAGTTGTGGAGTAGTGTACGCAAAACAGTGATGTTTTTCTGTTCTTTGCTGTACTTAGTGAAGCAAGTTTTTGACATTGCTGTCTGTGTGATGGTTCTGGTTGTCCTCCTCTGATGCAGGGTCAGGTCAGCCTGGGTAAAGGGCATGGTTGCTGGAACTTGAACAGTGGGATTCTGTGAATGTTAGTCACTTCATGACAATAAGTATGAAGGTCAGCATGTTGGAGACAGGTTTCTGTGGTATTTTCAGCTGAAGTAAGTGTGAATTTTTGTTTTTCCTGGGCTAGAGCTCTGAGGTTCACCATTGTTGAGATTTTGCCTATGTGAGGACCGTTTTTATTCACCATATAAAGGTATCCACATTCCAACTTCAGGGATAGTCTTAACATACCACCTAGCATTTAAAAAATGTTGTCATCTGTTTCCACCAGCACAAAATGGTCAACTCTTCTAAAAGGGAAGCTTTGTAATGTCTGCGCAAGGTGTTCTGCATGCGTTCACACATAGGGCTTTGGCTTATAGTCTCATCTGAAAGACTTTAGTGGAAGTGGAATCAGTACCGATGTTAACTCCAGGGTAAAATCCCCTGAAACTGGTGCCCCTCTGGTGGCTTGATCGCAGACCGTCAGATCACAAGTGCAGCGCTCAAACCGCTGGGCTATCCTGACCCCCCTTACACTACAGTATGAATGATGCTACTGATGATGGGTAGGTTATCATTTGCAGATGGATTTCTGTTGTGTTTTTCAGCCGGGTCTTCCTTCAGAGCTGTTGCATGGGGTTTCCAGGTCCGGAGCTCTGCATGATGAGGTAGGTAATGATAGTAGTAGTAGTAGTAGGTAATGTTTTTCCATTTCTCGATTGAGGTCATGGTAAAAGTACAATCCATTTGTAAGATCTAGTGTCCAGATCATCAGTGAAAAATAAGGTATTCCAAGGCATTTTCAAAGAAGTAATCAGGGTTCATTCACAACCCTGGCTTAACACTATCCCTACATTAAGGGAGAAAAAATTTGCCTTCCCAGTACACATGCACTGTGCACATTTGTACACAACTGTAACCCAGTAGTGGTTGATATGGAGGGAATTGTTAGTAGACAGTTGGCTGCCCTGTACCGGGTTACCAGTAGGGAAAAGGGTGAAAAAAATGGACAAACAAACAAACAATTCTCAGTTAGGTGCCTCTAGAATTGTACAAAAATAATGAGGCACATCCCCATCAACTCTCTAAGAATTGAGAATATGTGTGAAAAATTCTGTTACAGCATAGATTGAGGGTGTAAAATTGTAAACTCAAATGAAGAAAAGAGAGGGAGGGGGGATTTAAGAAACAGTCATGCTGAAGTCGGATGTGCTGGGCCTGACTTGTCAGGAGCTTAGCAGCAGCGCAACACATTTCCACTCGTATGCATGGACACCAATAGCATTTGTCTACACATTCAACAAAGAAGAAGAAAAATAAAACAACCCTAGGAGGTCCCTCAGTTTTGCTGCAGAGAGGTGGCAAGTGTGAGTACGATACAATCACTATTTTTTATCACTATTATTTATCACTTCACTATTTTCAAATTATCTAGATCTTGGTGGTGGTACCCTCTGCGCATGTTGAAGATCCACAGGCATCGTTAGTCGTCATCAGAGTTTATGCAGCCAGCATTTCCCTTGCTGCGTGTCAGAATAATAACTTGAAAAGTTATTCTTGGTTTGTTTGGTGTGGTTTTTTGGAGAGTGCCAGAGGGGTGTTGGGGCATAAATATTAGTTAAAGTCTACTTTCATCTTAGTTTTGGATTTCCCTGTTCTGCAGATATGTCATATGTATGAACAACAAAAGCGTTACCATTGCTGTTTTAAGAAACGTGCATGTTGTGCTGAAGACGGTGAAGGGCTGGCTGTGCCGCTGTTTCAGTATGACTACGACACGGAGGAAGGGGTGCTGGCCTGGGCCCGGGCCCGGGAAGAAGCCAAGGTCAAGGCCATCGCCGAACACCAGAGAGCAGCGCTGGCCGCCGCCGCCGAATCCAGCTCCTCTTCGGAGTCGGAGGATGACGTCACTGCGGGACTTTCCCGACCCCCGGCAGGTGCTGTCCCTGCCCCCAGGGAGCCGGCCCGGCCCCCGCTGCCCGCGCCCAGACCCCCCTGGCAGCTGCCTTTGGCGGCTTCCGTGGGCAGCACGATCCTCACGCCCATGCCCATCCAGACAACGAAAGCCAAAGTGCAGTCGCCCATGGCTCCCAAGACCCACGTGGATCTGGCCTTGTTCGAACAGGAGGGCGACCCCTTTGACAACCTGGAGCTGCAGACCATTGACGACATGGAAGAACTGCGCACCCTTCTGGAGGGGGTCAGTGCCGCGGAGGTGGCCACCAGTCAGCAGCCTTCGCCCAGTCCCGATGACCAGCCGATGTACAGCAACACCGAGGAGATGGTCGTGGGGGAGGTCGGTCAGACAGAGGCAGGCAATGCCGCGTCCTCGCGCGACAAAATCTACGTGAATGTGACGGTGAGGTCTGGGATGGAGGTCAGCGGTGGTAGTGACCGCGTGGGGGAAGGACGAGACATAGCTGACCCAGGGTCAGCCATGGAGAGGTCAAGGTCAAGCCTCTCCGGCAGCGTGCACAAGCCTGACCCGACGATGGAGGGGTCAAGGTCAAGCCTCTCCGGCAGTGTTCACAAGCCTGACCCGGTGATGGAGAGGTCAAGGTCAAGCCTCTCTAGCAGTGTTCACAAGCCTGACCCAGCGATGGAAGGGTCAAGGTCAAGCCTCTCCGGCAGTGTTTACAAGCCTGACCCAGCGATGGAGGGGTCAAGGTCGAGCCTGTACAGCAGTGTGTACAAGCCTGACCCAGCGATGGAGGGGTCAAGGTCAAGCCTCTCCGGCAGTGTTCACAAGCCTGACTCGGCAATGGAGGGGTCAAGGTCAAGCCTTTACAGCAGCGTGTACAAGCCTGACCCAGCGATGGAGGGGTCAAGGTCAAGCCTGTCCGGCAGTGTGTACAAGCCTGACCCGGCGATGGAGGGGTCAAGGTCAAGCCTCTCCGGCAGCGTTCACAAGCCTGACCCGGCAATGGAGGGGTCAAGGTCAAGCCTGTACAGCAGCGTGTACAAGCCTGACCCGGCGATGGAGGGGTCAAGGTCGAGCCTGTCCGGCAGCGTGTACAAGCCTGACCCAAACTGTGATTTTGTGATAGAGCCAACAGGAGACGGGGACTACGTGATGATCCGCTCCGACTACTCCCAGAAGTCGATGAGCTCCTCCTCTGTGCACGACTCTCCCTCGGTGTACGCCAACATGGCAGAGGGCGGCGCCACTGACCCCTGTTCGGACGAGGAGGAGGAGGAGGATGCCCAAGAGCTGTACACCAACAGCCCAGCCTTCCCCTCCTCCCAGCCCCCGGTGTTGCCCCGCGTCCAGAGCTTGTTCGGAGAGCGGGGGGGTGGTGGGAAGGCGGGCAGCAGCAGCAGCGTGGTGTTCAACCCTGCGGTCCGCTTCTCTCTGCCGCGCACCAGCGCGCAGGCGGAGGAGGGGGATGCCGTCGACAGCCGCATGACGCAGAGCGCCTACGTGTGGTCCGAGTCGTCGCCCGACGCGTGGAGCTTCCATCCTGCCCGTCGCCAGGCGGGCAAAGACGGCGGCCACACGTACTGCAACCTGGCGGAGGGCTCCGATGCCAGGTCCGTCATGACGGCGTCCACGCCGGCCTTTTCCAACGTGTTCCACAGCGCCGAGGCCAAGTCCCGCTCCGTGAGCCAGGCGGACGACGACCGGCCGGTGTTTCCCGGTGCCGCGCCGAGCGACGGTCACATGTATTCCAACCTGCCGCCGTGTGGCGAGGTGAACTCTGTCATGACGGTGTCCATGCCCGCTTTCTCCAACCATTTCTACGGCGACTTTGCCCAGCAGCAGCAGGAGGCAGAGGTGAGTCCCACCACCGCCACAGGAGCAGGAGGAGCGATGAGGAACGCTAGGAGCAACCCTGATTTGTCTGCCGCTCATGGCTCCCATCCTTCACCCCAGGTCAGTTTTGGCTTTTTTTATGTTGTTGTTGTTGTGTCTTGTTTGTTGTCTGTGTTGGGCATTCCTCAGCTGAGCACACTTTGGCGGTTTGTTTGGTTTTGGATTGTTGTTTGTTTGGTTTTTTGGTTGGGGGGGGGGGGGGAGGGGTGGAAGCTTGCTGTTCATTCCCTTTGTCGTTTCCTTTTGTCTTGTGGTTGTGTACTTTTGCAGTGCACACTTTCACTTTAACAGCAAGTGCAAGGTGTGTAGTTTTATTGTTTGGTAACGTTTGATATAAGTTCTATGGAAAGGATCTTGGGTTGTTGGGTTTTTTGGGTGTTTTTTTTTTTTTTTGGGGGGTGGGGTATTCAAAGTGGATCTTAAGAAAGAATCTAGAAATGTCTGGTTTTAGCTTTTTAATGACAGTCTTTCTTTTTTGTTGTTGTCTGTGTGCGTGTGTTTGTGTGTATAGTGTAGTGTGTGTTGTGTGTGTGTAGTGAGTGTGTATATAATATGTGTATGTGTGTGTTTCTGTGTGTGAGTGTGTGTGTGTTTGTTGGGTCATCAGCAAAATTACAATTAGCCTAGCTGGAAACAAATCTCGTTTTATTTCATAAATCTTGGCCTGACTAGTACAGTAGTAACAATAATGATAATAACTGAAGGTATTGTTGTTGATGTTGTTGTTGATGTTGATGTTGTTGGGTGTTCCCCAGCTTAACACTCTGGGGGTCACCCAGAATGTATGCACTCTGACTCGCTCATCCCTGAGAATCAGAATCACCGTACACCAGATAAAAAAAATGTGCGTGTATGACTGTTTCCAAGTACCTCACCATAGTAGGCAGCCATACTCCAACTTCAGAGGATACTGAAAGTATTATCAGAATTCTGGTGGGCTTTTTTTTCCCCAGCCCTGGAACCCCTACAAGCCTCTTCCTCCAACTCCGGTGTCGGACCTTCGGTCCAGTTCCTCCTCCACGGAAAGTTTACCCACCGAGCCAACCCCCAACCCCTCCCCTCTGGTTCTATCCCCCTCCCCCAGCGACTTTGGCGCGGCAGCATGCAGACTGTTAGGGGAGGAGAACGACCCGTACCACCGCCTGACCTCCGACGCCAAGACCTTCGTCAACAAGCTGACCTCCATGGGCTTCTCTCGCTCCCGGGCCTCGCGCGCCGTGGAGAAGTTTGGGAATGACGAGAGAGAGGTGAGGAGGATATGCGGGTGTGGTTTGTGGCGGGTGATGGACGGTGGGGGGTAAAGGGGGGACGGGGTAGCCTAGTGGTTAGAACATTGCGCTCGCAATCTGATGACCCGGGTTCAATTCCCGTTCAAGGGGATATTTTCCCCTGGCGTTAACATCAGTGCAGACTCCACTCTCCCCAAAAGTCCTTCGGATGAGACTGTAAACCGAGGCCCCGTGTGCAAATGCACACAGAACATCTTGTGCGCACATTAAATCCTGTTCCACTTTTCGTAAGAATAGGCCATTGTGTGCCGGTGGGAACAGATGACAGAATTTACAAAAACGTATACAGACGGGGACTGGATGTAGAAAAGCTCATAAGTGCTTATTCCATTATCCTCGATATGAAAGAATAAAATAAAATTTTAAAAAATAAAGTTGAGTCTACAGCTTTATGTATTAATTTTTTTAATTTCATTTAGTCTTTTAATTTGAGGATCATGGAATTAAGCACTCGTGTGCTTTTTTTTTTTTTTTTTACGTCCAGACCCCATTTGTATGTAGTTTTGTAAATTTTGTCAACCGTTCCCTTTGGGCCCACAATGGCCTACTCTTCCGAAAAGCAGAACAGGTTTTAACAAGTGCGCAAGATGTTCTACATGCATTTGCAAATGGGACCTTAGTTTATAGTCTCATCCGAAGGATTTGGTGGAGGGGGGGGGGGGGTAGTGAGCACTAATGTTAACTCCAAAAAAAATATCCCCTTGAACGGGATTTTGAACCTGGGTCAGTACAACGCTCTAACCAGCCAGGCTATTCTGTTGCCAAGTTGTCTTTTTGATGTTTGTGATTATGATACATCACTGTTTTTTGTTTTGTTACTGTTGTGGATTAAAGTGTGGGTGGTGGTGGTAGTTGTTGGTTTGTAACTCCCTGTCTTTTTGAGGCTTGTGATTTCTAATACATTGCTGTTTTATTTGTTGTTGTTATGGATGAAAGTGTGGCTGGTGGTGGTAGTTGTCTTTTTGAGGCTTGTAATTCTGATACATCACTGTTTTTGTTTGTTGTTAGTGTTCGGGGATTCTGTTTTAAGTTGAGGGGTGTGGGACTGAAGCCTAGTGCCAGTAGTGGTTTGAGCGTTGAGTTCATGATCTGATGGCATAGGTTTGATCTACCACCATGATGCCCTTTTGAGGGGATTTTTTTGTTTTCACTGGAGTTAACATCAGTACTGACTCTACGAAAGTCCTTTTGATGAGACTATAAACTGAGGTCCCATGATGTCCACAGAAACATCCTGAGCACAAAATGAGAAAACCTGTTCTGCCTAGTCGAAGAGTAGGCCAATGTGTGCTGGTTGGAAGGTATGACAAAAGTTTAGAAACTGCATGCAAAACTAGTGTCATGTTTAGACATTATCCCAGGAGGTAGAATTTGGCTATATCTTCATGATGGGCAAAAGGTTGATGCACCATCGGTGAACTTTGAACCTCTTGCTGAGGAACAAGAAAAAAAAAAGTTCCATGTTTTTATAAAGAAATTTAAATCACAGTATGATTTTGGTTACTCTGTGTAACAAAAATGAAGTTTAATTTTAGAAATATCTTAAATTTTAGGGTCATTGTCAAGACACGTTACCAACTGGTCTGTTATGAAAACTTGAGTTGTTTTGGTTATGATATAATGCACATGTATATGTGCAGGAATAAATGGTGATGCCTTACATTGGCATCCTGAGTCAGTATGTTAAACTGCTTTGTTCAAACATATTATTATTGTGTTGTGTGCAGAGAATCTTTTTTTGTTGTTGTTACTGCCTTTATAATGAAATGAGTTTTTCAATGTCATTGTGGTGTTAAATTTGTTTTTGTCATTGAAAAAGAGTGATATTTTGTAATTTAATAATCTATATACTCTTCATGTATATTTTGTCAGTAAAAAGTGATATTTTGTAATTTGATCATCTAGATCATACACTTCACGTACATCTGTAGACTAGTACTGCTGACTAGTCAAATCCGTGTGACTAAACTGCTTTGTTTCACGTCGTTACTTGTTCCAATGTGAAGTGTGTACAAAAAGCGATGTGCGACAGGTGCTGGACCACATGTTCAATGTGGACAAGCTGATGGAGAAGAAATTTTCCCCTTCCCTGGCAGAGATGAGCCTGCAGCTGTTCAAGAACGATATGAAAAAGGTGAGCTGACAGGTGGCAGGGTTTGGTTTGGGTTCTTTTATTTTATTGGTTTTCTTCTTCTTGTTGTTGCTGTTGTTCATTCAGAGCTCCGAGGTTCACTAATGATAAAGAAATATATAGGGAAACAAATACAGCTGCAGAAAAAAAAAAAAAAGGGTGAAAGGGTGGCGCAGCGCTAAGTGGTGACGCGTTCTCCCGCTCTCCCCGGGGAGAGCAGCCCGAATTTCACGGAGAGAAATCTGCCGTGACTTAAAGTGGTATGAAATAAAATCTGAGCGCTTTGATTTGTTGCTTTACAAGATTCAGCGCTATATAAATTCCATACATTATTATTATTATTATTATTATAATATTAATGATAAGATTTTGCATACACGACTCCTTTTTTGCCCACCGTGAAGGTAGCCGCATTCTGACTTTGGGGATGTGTGCTGGGTGTGTTCACGTTTCCGTAACCCAGCGAACGCTGACATGAATTACAGGACCTTAAATGAGCATATTTGATCTGTGTATGTGATCTTCTGCGTGTGTATGTATTTGAACTATTTCCATGAAGGGAGTTAAGGCGCTGGCAGGTCTGCACCTGAAGTTGACCTGGGAGACTGTAAAACTCCCCCACCAGACTCTGCCGAGATTCGAACCTCCCGACTTCATGGACCCACAGGACTGAAGTAGGCCAGCCTTAACCACTCGGCTTTAGCGTCCGTCAGGTGGTGGCAGTTTTTCCTGTTTCAGATACATATTTCAGCGTTTATGTAGCACATGCACAGTTCACTCACTTTCACATGCACAGCTACAAACATCACGAATGTATGGGAAATG
This sequence comes from Rapana venosa, assembly GCA_028751875.1. NCBI lineage: Eukaryota > Metazoa > Mollusca > Gastropoda > Neogastropoda > Muricidae > Rapana > Rapana venosa. The sequence continues at coordinate 8,187,745 of CM054147.1, read as the reverse complement.
TAGGTGTATAAGAGAGATTAGCCTTGGCATGGCTTTGTTGAGCTCTGCGAAAGGTGACAACAACGAGCCTGGACAAAACTGCCAACGACCAATACGTCCCTTGTGTCCCCCACAGTGCCAATCTATGTCGTCCCTTGTGTCCCCGCAGTACCATCTGTCGTCCCTTGTGTCCCCACAATGATAATGATAATGATAATGTATGGAATTTATATAGCGCTGAATCTTGTAAAGCAACAAATCAAAGCGCTTTGTTGAGCTCTGTGAAAGGTGACAACAATGAGCCTGGACAAAACTGCCAACGACCAATACATCCCTTGTGTCCCCACAATGCCATCTATGTCATCCCTTGTGTCCCCACAATGCCATCTATGTCGTCCCTTGTGTCCCCACAATGCCATCTATGTCGTCCCTTGTGTCCCCACAGTGACATCTATGTCGTCCCTTGTGTCCCCACAGTGACATCTATGTCGTCCCTTGTGTCCCCCACAGTGCCAATCTATGTCGTCCCTTGTGTCCCCACAATGCCATCTATGTCGTCCCTTGTGTCCCCACAATGCCATCTATGTCGTCCCTTGTGTCCCCACAGTGACATCTATGTCGTCCCTTGTGTCCCCACAGTGACATCTATGTCGTCCCTTGTGTCCCCCACAGTGACATCTATGTCGTCCCTTGTGTCCCCACAGTGACATCTATGTCGTCCCTTGTGTCCCCACAGTGACATCTATGTCATCCCTTATGTCCCCACAATGCCATATATGTCATCCCTTATGTCCCCACAGTGCCATCTATGTCATCCCTTATGTCCCCACAATGCCATCTATGTCATTTCTTGTGTCCCCACAATGCCATCTATGCTGTCCCTTGTGTCCCCAAAGTGCCATATATGTCAAGGGACTAATTAATGATGATGAGGTTTCGCACACTAAGTCTGAATGACAGTCAAGTGCATGAAAAATCAATTTTGATGAGGCTCTTTGAGCGTTTCCTGGAAAGTTAACTAAAAATGCAACAAAAACAAAAGAAATGCGGGCAGCGTTGATTGTTACTTTATAGTGTCACCTGCCTGAAGCCAACCTGTTGCAGCAGGCACTGCCTGGATTCAGTCACCCACTGTTTCTCAGTCTCCTCCTCTCCGTTTGTCACTGATGTCTGTTGCTGATGGAATTGGATTTTGTTGTTGTTGTTGTAAGTCTGTTCACACTTAGTTATATTAGACTATAGAGAGAGAGACAGAGAGACAGACAGATAGAGAGAGGGGGGAGGAATACAAAAAAGGATTAAAAAACAAACAAAAAATCCCCCCAAACAAACAAAAAGGGATGAAGAGGGACTACAAAAGAACATTAACAGGAGACTGAGAAAAAACTCTGTGTCAGTTAGCTCTGATTTACAAAGAAGCATACAAGCAGATTCGTTTTTTCCAAATTTCAAAACCATATTTTTCATACATGGAATTTAAACTGGGCACTGAAAAAGAATGTGTTCGCGAGGTGTAGGTTGTGAGCAAGCACATGCCACAGAAGGAAGGTGGCAGGATGGTTAAGATGTTTGCCTGCCAACAAGTAAACCGTGAGGTTCTGGGTTCGATTCCCAGCCTCGCCCTTTCTTCCCAGTTTGACAAAACAATCGAACTGAATGTCAAAGTCCTTCGGATGAGACTATAAACCGAGGCCCCGTGTGCGAACGCATGCAGAACATCTTGCACACACGTTAAATCCTGTTCTTCTGTTCAAAAGAGTAGGCCATTATGTGCCGGTGGGAACAGATGACAAAATTAAAAAAGCAAAATAAAAAACCGCATACACACGCATTAAAAAAAAAAAATTTTGAAGTCATCTGAGCGCTTTAATTTGTTGCTTTACAAGATTCAGCGCTATATAAATTCCATACATTAGTAGTAGTAGTAGTAGTAGTAGCAGTAGTACTATTCTGGGAGTATTTGGTTTTCCAAGAATTTAAATGAAAGTTGAAGATAAGAGATGAAGTGTATCTCGGACAGATGACCATTTGGTTCTTATCTGGAAGAAAAGTCTTATGCACATGAGTTTCCAATATTGTATTTATCTCGTGCAAGTCAATTCTTAAACTTAAATTGGAGTATAGATGAGGTTTGTTAGCCATTGTGGTTGCCATTTTTTTTACCATGCACATGGAAGAGAAGGGATATTTATAAATTCATGTATTTTATTTATTTGTTTTATTCTTTTATTTTGAGGATAATGGAACAAGCACCCATGTGGGTTTTTTTTTTATCCAGTCCCCATGTGGATGCTGTTTTGTAAAATTTATCATTTAATGTGTGTGTGAATGTGTATGCATGCATGCAGATGTGTTTTTTCTATTTTATGTCTATTCACAAAAAGCAATATTAGACAAGAGAGAGGGGGGGGGGGGGGTATGAACAATAGGAAGGTAATGTAACAATGAAACTGTAAACTATCGACATAATAATGTAATCAATATAACATAAAACAATGAAGAAAACTTTTAATTAAAATTTAAACTATTGAAAATCAACCACAACTGTTCTGAGATAAGAGACAGAAGGGCAAATTTCCTTGCCTTGGAAAGGCAGCCTGTTGAATGACAGCACACATATTACAGGATGGGTGTGTGTGTGTGTGCATGCGCACGCGTGTGTGTCTGTGAATGTGCATATGTATGCATGCAAATGTGTGTGTGCGTGCGTTCATGCATGCATGTGTGTGCACGCATGTTCATGCCTGCATGCATATGCTTGTGTGCATGCTTGTGTGTGCGTGCTTGCGTGCACACGCACGTGGGTGTGTACTCACGTGTGCTGATGACTGTATTGGGTGTGTGTGTGTGTGTGTGTGTGTTTCAGGCTGAGCAGTTTCTGGACCTGTTCCAGCAGTTCAGGGAGCTGGGCTTCACCAGCGAGCGTATCCAGACCGCCCTGGTCAAGCACGAGCTGGACCGGGACAAAGCCCTGGACTACCTGACCACCTGAGGACACACACACACACACAGAACACACACACACACACACACAGACACACACAGACACACACACACACAGACCACACACACACACACACAGACACACACACACACAGACACACACACACACACACACACTCACACACACACACACACAGACACACACACACAGACACACACACAGACACACACACACACACACGCACACACACACGCACACACACACACACACACACACATACACACACACACTCTCCTGCCCTTTTTCTCTTCTCCTCCTTCAACGATGCTCTAGGTGTCTCGGAACACACACGGACAGGCAGACACACAGGCAGACAGACAGAGCATGCGCACACACACAGACAGACACACACACCCTCGCGCACACACACACACACACAGCTAAACATACGCGCACATGCATACACACACACACCACAGAGACACAGACACACACACACACAAACAGACACACACATGCACACACACACACACTCACACACACACTCATGCACACACACACTTAGAGCTACACATACACGCACATGCACATGTGCACACACACAGACAGAAAGACACACACACACATACACACTCACGCATACACACACACTCATGCGCACACACACTCATGCTTACACACAAACACGCACATTTCTGCTGCTTGCTGCCTTTGACTGCCTGTATAGTGACAAGATCTCTCTTTAACTGGACAGTGTGGCTGTAATGGCTTCTTTGTATAAAGTTGTGTGTGTGTGCGCATGTGTGTATTTGTCTACTTTGAAAGCGTGTCTTGTCTGTATGGCTTCTTTGTATAAAAAATTGTGTGTGTATTGGCAAGACTTCTTCAACTTCAATAGAGTGTCTGTGTGGCTTCTTTGTCGTGTGTGAATTGAGAGATCTTTCTAGATTGAAAATGTGTTTGGTATGACATTGTATCTATAGACAGAGTAAACAACAACAACATAAGAAAAATCACCTGCCTTTTATCTTCCAGTTCCAGTCTCCCACAAAGGCTATGATGGCACGTTAGCAAAAGTGAACCTGTGGTGTGGTGTGGTGTTTATGTGTGACGTGGGTGCCTATGCATTTGTGTGTGTATGTATGTGCCGGGTATGATATAAAATCATATCAAGGACTCCTCCCTGTCTTGTGTACAGTCCCACTGGGCAGTCAAGGAGCAAACCCTGCCAAGTGTGCGAGTCACTGAATGTAACGATTCTGAACAGGAAGGAACTCAACAAACAAAAGAGAAAAGACAAGATGGAAGAAGAAGAAGAAGAAGAAAAGCCCAAGAAATGAAGGAAGAAAGATCAAAGAAAGTACAAGTAGAAAAGTACCATAAGGTAATTCAAGAAAGGTGCTACAAATTTGATTAACATGGACCAAAACTGCAGTTGTGAATTTGTCACCTCTTGGAATGAATCTTTGTGTTGGGGGATTGGAGGGTGGTGCTCACACTTGCGTTGAAGATTTCCTCAATTGTATTGAACTGCTGGCTGAAGTATCATGTACTGATTTGGTTTTGCTCTTACAGGTAAGGAGTTTTAAGCTTTTAGATGAAGGTACAAGTCACATATTTTCCGTGAAAGCATCTGTTTGATTTTCCTCATGAACACCAGGCAAGAAGCCTTGATCTTTTCCAAAGTAAAACCTGGTTCCTCAACATCTTGGGAACTTTCCTCTTAAAAAACCCAAAGAAACAAAGTGATGAGAGAACAAAGACATGGACAGGGAGGGTGCAGATAGTCTTGTTTCTGTATGTTCCTACCTAAAATGCTTATGCTTCATCATGTGATGATTCTTCTAATTTTCAGCGTGTAACGAATGCCACCAATCCCAAACCTGTGCTTCAAAGCTGTTCTTTTGTTGACTTTGTAGGCAAGAAATTTGTTCGTCAATGAGTTCCCCATTTCTCATTTTATGTTCATGATTAATACAATATCATCCGTGCAATATAACTCCAGGACATTTATTTACGCGAGAGCAGGTGTGCAAAACTGTGCGTTGCTCATGAACACGAACTGTGAAATTGCATGGTTGTTGTCTACACTTGGTTTGTCCCTGCTCCAGTTTATTTCAGAGTATTGGAAGGCTGTGACCATTTGTATATAGATTGTGCATCTTTTTGTGTTTGTTTCTTTGATTTAAAAAATTTTTTTTAATGTGCAATGTTGAGTTCATGTATCTGTGATCATAGCAATATTTAGGACTGTTTTGTTCAGAATTGCCATGGGATGATAATCATTTTTGAACATAGGGGAGTAGGGTGTTTTTTTCCGTTACTTATCCCTGAAGTCACAAGGTGGCTACCTTAATGCTGGGTAAATAAAACGGTTGCATACGCAACATCTCACCATTGATGAACCCTGGAGCTGTAGCCGAGGAATGGGGGGGGGGGGGGGGGGGGCTAACATAGTTCACAGTGCTCTGTAGATTATCCTCAATTTCTGAAATATTTAAGGGTTTTTTTGTTTGTTTGTTTCTTTTTTTTTCTTGGTTTTTTTTTTTTTTTTTTTTTGGGGGGGGGGGGGGGGGGGGGGGGCTCTGTAGAGTATTCTGTAAATAATCCTTTGTTTCCCTAGTATTGAGAGGGAAAAGGCTAACCTTTTGTTAGAGCAATATAGCATGAGATTTACCAGTTAGGGGGGCTTGTATTGTTTGTTTGTGATTTGGGGTTGTTTTTTTGTATTGGAGGGGTTATGCTTTGTCATATTCATTATGTTAGAGAGATCATGCAGCAACACGTCTGCACTTTGTGTGTGTTTATTTTATTTTAATCACTCGTGCTTTTTTACATCCAGTCCCCATGTGTATGCAGTTTTGTAAATTTTGTCATCCATTTGTGTGTGTGTGGTTGTGTGTGTGTGTATGTGTGTGTGTGGTAGGTGGTGGTAGATAAGGAAGATCTATGTAAGATGACAGCCCTGATACGGTCTTTATGGTTGGTGGGGCTTTAAACAGCATGAAATGAAAAAAGATTGTGGTTGTACTACAGAGCAAGTCTGGTCAGAGAGGGACAGTTTCCAGTTTTGACAGTTATCTTTCAAAACGGTTTGGAGTTGTTGCGAATGGCATGCTTCAAAATGTCAGGGTTTTAAAAAAAGTCTCAAAAGAGCAACATTTTTTAATTCATTGTAAATCCGCATATGTCTTAAACAGCATTCAAATTGCCAAAATGCTGTGTTCTTTTTAGATTGTGTTGTAGAATTTTGATTGGAATACTTCCAAACCAAAAAGAGAGAGACCATTTTGTTGATATTCATATTTTTGCTCGTAAATCAAGGGTAGCAATTCCTGGCCATCTGACGGGGACCGTCCGTGATTTTTGTTTTGAACATTAGTGAGCATGAATATGTGACATTTTAAACATTTTATTCTTTCATCAGTTTCCCATTTTGTTCAAGCTGGGTGTGTTTGTAAGTGTGTGTGTGTGCATGTAAGTATGTGTGTGTGTAAGTGTGTGTGTGTGTGTGCATGTAAGTATGTGTGTGTGTAAGTGTGTTTGTTATTTTCTTTTAAGGGAAGGGGAATGGAGAATGTTCTGTAAGATCATTTCCTATCCTTCCATTCATAGGGCATGTTTATTATTTACAGTTACATTATATGCTGTCCAGTTTGGTGGTGATGGTTGTGGGTAGGGCGATAAACAACATGAAATGAAAGGTTGTGGAATATGTTGTTGTTGTTGATTGTTGTTGTTGTTGCTGTTGTTGTTGTGAAGCAGTTTTGTTCTCTGGCTAACATGGAGATGTATGACAGAAAGGGTTTGCAAATGGTGCCAGTTGATATTTTTGTCTGAATTAATTTTGGGCCTCCAATGCTTCATCATTCGGTTGATTTGATCAAGTTTTGTGTTTATTGACCTTAGTCCCTTGTACCAAAGGATTGATTTCTAAAATAAAATCCAGTTTATGATATGTTACCCCATTTTGTGTTGAAAGGTATGACCCCAAAAACTGTTTTATGTATGTGATCTATTTCAAAGGTGCATTAATACTTTTCGTTTTTCACATACTAATCGTATGTAAAGACATTATAGTAAGTGCATCTTCAAAGATGCGTTCATACTTTTCGTTATTTACATACTTCTTGTTTGTATAGAAGGTTTATTGCATGATCAATGTGAATTTGTTGGAAAGTTTGTTGCTGGGGTTAGCTTGTTTGATAACGGGCGGATGAAGTTTCCTGCATTGCATTTTATTGTCTGCCAATTAATCGTGGCAGATTTCTCTGCATGAAATTCGGGCTGCTGTCCCCCAGGACAGTTTGTTTCTGCAGGAGTAACGCCCCCTCCCCCTACCCCCCATTCCTTATACAGAAGTGGCCGGAGAAATTAAAATTTTTTAAAATTCTTTTATTTACAATATTTTGACTTGACGCTTGGCAGTGGTTGTAACTTTTTGTTTTCGACATAAAATGATTTATTTCCCTCTTTTTTTCTTTTGTTTGTTGTTTTCAATGCTTGTTATATTTCTGTTGCATGTGTTTATTTCATATTGCTTACCACTTGAGGTACATTGTGATTTTTCTTTAATGTTTTTAAAACATGCTGGGGTTTGTGACAGTGTGTGTATGTGAGTGTGTGTGTGAAATATGAAAGTTTTCTATTGTAAATTTATTTCTCCCCCCCCCCCCCCCCCCCCACGAAACCAATGTGTAAACATTTACTTTCTAGCCAGAGGAGATGTAGATAGTATTTGTTTTGTTTCAACCATACAATGTTTCTGTTTGGTTTCGTTCTTACTGAAGTGTAGATAGAAATTTATTCACAAAATTTTTTTTCCTTATCCTCACAAAACATGAAAAAGGTTAACATGTGAGGCCGGTTTTTTTGTGTTTTTTTTCTCTCTCAAAGCAATATAGAAACACCAACGATAAAACGAACAAACACAAATGTGAATTTTTTACATGCGTTTGTGATAAAAACCTTCATTCATTGATATAAAGGCTAGCTTGTTGTTCATTGTAGCAGGATTTCTTTTTTTATGTAAGGCATTAATCATTAAGGATATATGACATATCTCAACCTTGTCAACAAACTTAATGCTAATAAGAGTATTTTTTTAAAAAAAGAACAAAATCATGAACTTCATAAAAAGCTTGAAAGGGTTAATACTTCTGCAATTGTGTGAGAGAGTCATGGCTATAGAGAGTTTGATTTGAATCACTGGAGTGAGAAATGAGATCTCTTGACCATTTTCAGTGTTTATTGCAACACACAAAAAAGGATAGAGTCTGGGTTTTTTCCTGATCTTTATTTGCTCTTGGTGTGTTGTGTGTGTGTGTGCGCGTGTGTGTGCATGTGCGTGTATGTGTTTGTGTATGTGTGCATGCGCGAGCGTGTGTGTGTTTTATTCTTTTTCGACATATCTGCACTAAACTTTTTTAACATTACAATTTTTTAGAGAGTTTTACTTTCTCAGAAGTCTCATTTACTCATCCCACCTCACCTCACCTCACCTTTCCCGTAGTCTAGTAAACCACTGGAGTGCTCTCAGGATTTAAATTGAGTTAGGGGACAGGGAAGACTATACAGCTGCCAGTTCCCCCCACTTTCAGCTACTCTCAGCTGCTATCCATTCCATCCCAGCTGGTGCTAATCATAGCAGTAAACTGATGGCACTTGGTAAAAGGACGCACTAGGACCCGGACGCTTGGCTAAGTTATGCTGGATTTGTGCGCAGTGACCAGTGGTTAGAGCATTGAGCTCATAATCTGACAGTGTGAGTTCTAGCCTCCGCCATTCCATGAGATTTTTTTGCCCCTGGAGTTAGCTAACATCAATGCCAACTTCACTCCCCTCATAGTCCTTCAGATGAGACTGTAAACCCAGATCCTGTGAATGAGCACTTGCAAACATCTTGTGTACACATGTGTTAAAACCTGTATTTTCCTATCGGAAAAGCAGGCCATTGCTGGCTGGTAGGAATGGATGACAATTTTTTGTTCAAGAAAAACTGCATGCATAATATGTGTAGAAAGCATCCCTAAAGTAAGTTCAGTGTGGTTGCCTTGATTGTGGGCAAACAATTGCATACGTAAAATCTCACCATTGGTGAACCTCAGAGCTCTAGCTGAGAAACAAACAAAACAGAAATAATGTAAATGAAGTGTTTGTGTGTGTTTTCCCATCACAGTAGCTGTGACACAAAGCATGCAAGAGCAAAAGGCTCTAGAAGACAGTTATCTGCAATAGTGAACAGCTCCTATGGGTTGTTGCTGGTATATTAAAGTCCTAGTGAAAGTTTCCCGTTTTAGGGACTACAACTAAGAACAACTGGACAAGTACACTGCCAACAATTAAAGAAAAGGTTTTATTAAAAAAAAAAGTGCACTTCCAACAGCCATACCATACCTTAAGCACCAGCTGGCCTCGAGAGAAAAAAGTTGGAGGGTTTATTTTTGGTAAGGATAGGGATGAGGTGTGGATAGAGTATTCATAGAATTAGTATCCTCACTTTAACTTCTGTCTTTCAAGTACGATATTGCTTTTGCATCTATGTGTAAGACATTATACACATATCATTGCAGAGGGGGGGGGGGGGGGGGGTCAGAATTTTTTTTTTCAGTTTTCTGACTCGAGTTACAAAAAAGAAAGGCTCACGAGGAGGTCATTTCTCGCTAAACAGAACAGGAAAGATAATTGATCCCTGTATACTCCGTATTCTAAAGGAAGGCAGAGGCAAACGAGCAGTTTGAAGCGTTTTATCTGAAAATCCAGCATATGCAATGTTTGAAAAGTGTGGTAAGAACAAGAAGTGTCTGTGCCAAAAGAAGAGGGAGGTCAATAGACATCAGATACTCCATCACACAATGTCCTGTGTACCAGGGTAGTGACTGGGTTTGACAGTGTGTTGTAATGTGGTCTGCAAACAACCATGACAAGTGTTAAGGGTGAGTGTATTTTCCTTCAACGCTCTTTATTTTTCACCCTGGGGTGTGTTTTTGTTGTGATACTTTTAACTCTTGATTTGTTTTCATTGTGGAGATTGATTGATCTTTGTACTGTAAATTAGTTTTTGATATGGAGTGTTTGGCAATATGTGTAAATGTAAAAATTTATTTCTTTTTTATCCCCATACAGTTCAGTTATAATTCCCTAATGAAATCCTTATGTTTTTATCATTTTGCTCATGTTCATGACATAACTTTCTTTTCCTGCGTGTTGCATATATATATTGATCAAACATTTATATCCCCAAAAGTCAGAATGCGACTACTTGAATGGTGTGGGCAAAATCGCCCACATACGCAAAACCTCACCCCTGGTGAACTTGTAGCAGAGGAGGAGCAGCAGCCAGAAACAGAGAAAAAACAACCACCACCACCACCACCTCCAGAAAACCAAACCCATGGATTGGTGGTGTGTGGGAAAGAAAATGCTTTGCATGGCAAACTTCGGATCAAACTCCCATCCAGAACTTAACAGTGAGAATGAAAGACTAGCAACTATCTCCAATGAGAAGTCCCAGAAGGGGATATGAAGATGTTACCAGGTACATACATGCGAGTGCTCGCCTACGCTTGGTGCTGTGGAGAGCAGGAAACCATGTGGGTGTGGGCGGTTCATGGGCAAAGAGGGAGAAGGTTTGTCTGGTGGGGAAATACTTCCCTAAATTGTTCTCAGAGTGTGAATAAGTTGTGTCCCTTTAACAACTCTTGTGAGATTTTTGTTTTTTAAAGAAGAAAAATTCCTTCATTTTTTTCTTCTTTTTTTTTTTCTCTCAGCTTTTCAAAAGTATGCTACCTGAGGGAAGTTGTTTATTTTGTTTGTTTTTTGTTTTGGTGGTTTCTTTGTTGTTTTTAAGAGGAGGGTGTGTGTGTGTGTGCGTGCGAGTGTGTGTGTGTACACATATATACAAGAGTGTGCTTGTGTATGTATGTATACATGCTTGCAGGCAAGCTCACAATTTTAAGCACTGTATGATGCATGTGTTCATTTCATATTCCATTCCTTCAATAGTGTCCTCTTCTTCATCTTAGCTGTCCCAGAGTTTTGGGACTGGCACTTAAAATCGTCATTTTCTGAATTCTATGTTACAGACAAAACAAAATGATTTCCACACTCTTTTTTTTCCATTTTTTGAATTGAAGATGGTATAAATCGTACATTCCAAGATAAAGATGTGGATGATGAAATAATGATCAATCTGGGTAGACACATTATTGGTCTTCATATACATGCATATATATATATATATATTATATATATATATATAATATATATATATATATAATATATATATATATAAATTTTAACCAGAAAAAGATGAACAGGTGAATGATTGTCTTGCAGGAAAGAAGTTTAGAGGAGCTGTTATATATAGATGATGCATCATTTTGGAGGTGGATTGTGTTTGTTTATGGTTGTGTGCTAATGTATGCAAAACCAGTAATCCCAGTTGAAATCCTGGCATTTTACACCTTATCTGTACTGTACCCTCCCTGTAATGCGGCCTCTGTGTGTGTGTGCACGCATGCGCATGTGTGTATGTGAGAGAGAGAGTGTGTGAGTGGATGCGTGTGTGAGAGAGAGAGAGAGTGTGAGTGAGTGTGTGGGCATGTGTGTGCATGAGAGAGAGTGTGTGTAAGTGTGTGTGTGCGTGCGCATGCATGTCTGTGTGTCTGTGTGAGAGAGTGTGTGTGTTTGTGTGAAAGAGAGACAGTTTGTGTGTGTGTGTGTATATGTGTGTGAGAGAGAGAAAGTGAGTATGTGTGTGTGTGTGTAAGAGAGAGAGTGCATATGTTCGTGCATGTGTGCACATGTATTTAACAAGCAGAACAAAAATTATTCAGTTTTCATATAGAAGGTATGATGTGTATATATATTCTTTCTTGTCATAATTGGAATTTGTTGGAATCACATGATTACTAGTGTGCATTTGCAATAACACTGCTACAAAAAAGCAATTAGGTGTTTGTGTGGGGGTTTGTTTTGGGGTGGGTCCTTTTGTTGATTGATATATATATTTCTAGGCCCTTAAGAAACATTGTGTGATATGTTTTGTACATCAACTTCTTTGCAAGACAGCGGCAAAGTATGCATGTATGGATTCAGGATAGCTCAGTGGTCAGAGCACTCGCTTTCCCCAAGCTAAGGTTAAGCAGCATCGAGTATGGCTACCAAGTGGATGGGTGACCATCTATACACCTTGGCTTCAGCACAGTCCCCCTGTTCACCCAGCTGTTAAAGGGGTACCTGCCTCTTTAGGGTCAGGGAAGGTACAGCAGCGAGGGAGAGGAGATGGGCGCCACCCCTGATAAGCTGGCTTCTGGAGAAGCTGAGGTTTCCCGACACCTCACTCCCCAGCGACCCCATAGGTAATGGGAAGACTTTTACCTGTTACCTTTATGGATGTATGTGATTTTTTTTTCTTAGTAGCTGAGTGGTTTTGTCTGGTAAGTGATTGTGAGGGATAAAGTCTCTGTAGTCTGATTTATCAGAGAATTTTAAAGGGACTCTGCAATTTTATTAACTTTTTCCTTTTCTTTTGACATTTGAATTTTAGTTGTGTTGTTTTTTTTACCCTTGGAAGAAATTAGGTTTTACTTTCTCCCGCACCCACCATCTGCGATTCAGCTTTTACCTGTACCTGCAGTTTGGGTTTTTTTAAATGTGTATTTATGGTTATCTTAATGTTTTTTTCCATCAGTTTTGCCTGTTGTCTGTATGTTCAATCTGGATGAGTCTTGGGGTGTCTTCTGTATCCAAACCATGTTCATCTTCTAGGAGAGCTTGTTGTGGCATTTAGACTTAGCTGTGGCTGTTCTCTGAGCGATAGGATGGTCTGGTGGTGAGAGCGTTGCACTGATCTCATCTCACGGCCTGGGGTGGATCCCAGGTCTGAGCCACCACCAAGACGCCCGTTTAAGGGGGTTTCTTCCCCCTGGAGTTGACTTCAGTGCCGACTCCATTCCCCCGAAAGTCCTTCAAATGAGACTTAAACATACGCAAAATATTTCACCATTGAGCCTTTGAGCTGTAGCCAGAGAACAAAATAAAACAAAATAAAACAAATCTGTTATGTGTTTATTTTTAGCAGCCTTCAGTCTCAGAAGACTATGGAGTTGCGCTCTAGGTGTTCATTCTGGTACAGCGTCGGGTGTGGCTGGCCAGTCCCACACGGGAATGACGGACAGTGCCTATGGCAGAGGGCACAGATGAAATCTGACGCTGGTCTGTCTATCTGCCTGGGCTGCAGCCTTTCTTCTCATCCTCTTTTCTGTTTGTTAAGGGCACACATTAATTTTTTTTAATTTTTCTTAGTTAGGATATTCATTCTCTTCAAGAGAAACTGTGCTATGTAGGACTGGCTGTGTGTGAGCAGAGCTGTCGCGTCAAAACTGTCTGAGGTGGTGTGTGTGTAAGTAAGTGTATGAAACACTTCTTCAGCATCTGTCAGAGCGCGTGTTGGTGTGTCTGCACTACTGCCTTGCAGCCAAAGAGTATTACTAGTAAAATACAGTCAACGGTTGTTGTTCTTTTAATGTTTGCAGAAAAAACTGGTACATATAGAAAACTGTACTCATTCATATGATTATGTGACTGCCTTGAGAAATGACAAGTGGATGAAAAGAAAAATGTGTTGTATGTAAAAAGAATAACAACAATAATAATACTAAAAAATATAATGATAATAATACTTTGAAAGCAGACGACTCGTCAACACTAAACATTCACACGGAATGTACGTTTTGTGAATCTTGAGCGCTGTGCTGTGAAGGAATGTGTGTTTTTAGTTTAGAATCGAAGTCAGCAATGATGATGATGTCATTCATGTTGTGCTGGACATGTTCGGTCCCATTCTGTCGGTAGCCTACTTTCTTCCATTGCAGGGTGAATGTGCTGCTAGATGTGAATGACTTGAAGGAACATGGAGATAGTCAGTAAACTTGAATGCTGCAAGAGAAGAAGAAGAAGAAGAAAAAGAGAGCGCGAGAGAGTTCAATTTATGCTGAAAATCATCTTGTATGACTAATGCTATTTGTGTTGTGGCTGTTATTACTGAATAAAGATGAATGTATACTACACTCCATTTTGTGTGAATGCCATTGTGGGTTTTTTTCTCGCAGAGAGAGAGGGATTTGTTTGTTGTTCTTTTTTCCTGGGGGGAGGGGGGTTTTGGTTGGGTTTTTTTTTTTTGGGGGGGGGAGGGTAGGGGGGGTTGGAAAGAGTATGAAATGTTGTATGAAAGAAGAATCTTGTTATGTGGAATGTGTGTTTTCTTTTATTTCTTTTTTCTTTTTTGCACTGTTCCCTGGCTAGAGGTTCACAAATCGGCGAGTGTTTTTGCCTACCATGAAGGTAGCCACATACCAGCTTCAGCGATGTGTTTTCTGTCTAATGAATGCTGGTGTTACTGTAGTTTGCTGGAGCAAGACCTCTACAGCTTTGCATTCATTTCTATCACATTTGTCAATTGAGTTGGTGTTGAGAATCGTGTCTAACACGTCTCCTGTAGGATGCGTGTTGTTGTTGCTGGTGTTGTGTTGTTGAAGATTTATCATTGTCTAATAGGATGCATTACCAAGGTTTGGGAGACGTTCAACTTAATCCGTGTGGTTCCCTGAAGTTTGGTTTAAATCTCAGCTCGGTATCTTGTGAAGAAGATGGATTTTTACAATTCCAGGTGCAATTTCACGCTCAGACTGCTGTGCTTTAATTTCTTACATGTTTATACACACACAGAAGATGAAATATGCATGTTAAAGATATAATTCATGTCAGCTTTCAGTGGGTTATGGGAAACACGAACATGCGATGCATAATCCTATCCCTGAAATTAGAATTTGGCTGCTTTCATGATGGATCAAAGTCTGATATCACTGACATAATGTGATCAGACTTTAAACTTACAATAACACAACAAAGTGATGGATAAAAATTTGAAAAAAGGTTGCATACACAAAATCCCGCCACTGGTAAACCTCAGAGCTTTATCTAGCCAATCAACAACAACAACAATAGTAGATAAAATATAGTCCCAGCAGAGGAGAGATAGGGAAAACAGGCATTCAAGCTCTACTACTCTTCAACTTACCTAGTTTTCATATAAAACCTCGCAACTTTGGCCCGATTCGTCTTCCCTCATCCGCCAAAAGTTGCCATGTTTTATATGAAAACTAGGTAAGTTGAAGTAGCAGTTTACCTTGAATGCCTGTTTTTCCTATCTCTTATAATAAATAAAAAATGCTCTATCTTATTTTAGTGGGTAAAACTATAAAATATGGGAATTTATGCAGTGCTGAAGTTTTTAGCTGAATTTTTATCAGAGTAAAAAGTGAAAACCTTTTCCGCTCCCCAGGCTCCGTTCAGAAGGAGAGCAATTGGAGGCACTGCAACGGAGCTTTGGGCAGCGGAGAAGATTTCCGGCATTCACCAACTGTTGGAATGCCACACACGCATTCACACACATTGTAATCAGTACACATAACAGGACAACATAATACACACCGCACAACACAAAATAGTAAAAAAGGGGACATAATACACTCAAACACTAAAACAGCACAAACATAGTTCCCACAACACATAAACATGGACGTAGCTACTGCTACGGGTTCAAACCCCTGATGCCTGCCTGCCCTGTTTTTTTCATTCCGATTTCCCCCATTGGGCTGCCCCCAAGGGCATAGTGGACTGAAAAAAAAATTTATATGACCTTCCTTTCTGATGGTGCAATTTACTTACCCGCGCCCTTTGTGGACCCCAAGGAAGTGAATTTGTGTGTTAAAAAAAGATTTGGGCTGTTGCCATCAAACAAGTTGGCAGTGGGCCCTTTACAGTTTCTTATTTTGTGTGGTGAGAGTGTGTGTGTGTTTGTTTTGTTTGTGTGTGTTTAAAAAATCTATTATGTCTGTCTGTAATTTCTTGTGTGTGTTTAAAAATTAAGCTATTGGGTTTCACACAATACAGTATCTTGTTGGTTGGTCTGTTTTAAGAATTAGCTTGACGTGTTTTGAGCTTCTCAGTTTTAGTTTTTCTCTTTCTTGTCCGTCTGTAATAACATAATTCTCCCGAAGGCAATTATTAAACCCATCTTTGTCTTTCATGTGAAAAATTACAACACTTTGATTTGTTCACGGTAATCTTTTAATATGCTATTAAATTTTTGTGTCAGCAACCAAACAGATATCTGTGCATGTCTCCCAATGAAAACAAGCTTAGACAAACTTTCTTTTCTTAAACAAAGTCACGCTCGGCTGAGCAGGCATCTTAAATTTAAAGTTATGTATTTTTAAAAAAGTTATAATAGTATTTAAACACTCACTTAGCCTGTCAGAGGGATTAACAATAATTATATTTCCATTTGTCCAAAATAAATTTTTTCTCTTGTATGTTTTATTTTGTTAGTGTTGGACAGATTATATAACAATGAACTCAAAATGATTTTTGTACACTGTTTGTAATAATTAAACAAAACAGTCTTGCCAGCAGGTCTGCCCACATTTAGAGAGCAGTGTGCTTTTTTGGTAGAAAACTTAGCTGGTCCATTAGTAACAATTCTTTTTTTGTTTCCCTTTATTGGTTTTTGTGATCCTCATACAAATATATTTTATGGG
>CM054147.1:8160871-8170718 GCA_028751875.1 Rapana venosa | reverse complement strand
AATTTTTAAAAAAATTTTAGATATTTGGATTAAGATTCTGCATATGAATGAAGCAGGCTACCTTTTAAATCCTACAAGATCTTTATGATCTAGATGTCAAAGGGAAAAACAACTGGCAACACAAATACGTACCTGTTTTGTGTGAACTGGGTTTGGATTTGTTTTGGCTCAATCAAGGAGTCGGAAATTGTAGAGAGTTTATTAACGCTTTCAGGCAAAGATTGATTGACTGCCGATGGCAGCAATGGAGTGATCATATACAAAACAGTGAAAGATTTCAAATGTACAGACAATTTATAAGTTCGCATGATGTCAAACCTTATCTAAAACTTGATATGGATATACATTTGAAAAGAATTATGTCTAAGTTCAGACTTGGTGTATCAGATATAAATGTTCATAAATTCAGATACAGAGAACATGATATTGACGACCCCAGGCTGCTATGCCCATTATGTAAGCAAGCACCAGAGGATGAAGTACATTTTGTGTTGTGCTGTCCAGTTTTTGAGGATGTTAGGCAGAACTACATCCCTGTTAAATATAGTAGACAGCCTAATTTATTTAGACTCTGTTTACTCCTGGCATCAAGTCAGCCTGAGGTTGTGCGCAGCCTCACTTTATATTTGTGTAGAGCTTTCAGAATAAGAGAGATAATGTTATCCTAAGTGATTTTTTGTAGCTGACTTTGTTATACAATAACATGTTGTCTGTGTGGTGGTTTGTTTTTGTTTTGTTGTTGTTGTTTTTTGTGGTTTTTTAAACCAAAATACTAAGCAGTTCGGCAACCCCCTTCATGTATGGGCCAATGGCCTTTTTGTGAATAAACCATTCGAGTTCGAGTTCGAGTTCGAGTTCTCTCTCTCTTCCTCCTCTCCTCTCTCTCTCTCTCTCTCTCTCTTCTCTCTCTCTCTCATCTCTCTCTCTCTCTCCTCTCCTCTCTCTCCTCTCTCTCCTCCCTCTCTCTCCTCCTCTCTCTCTCTCCTCTCTCTCTCTCATCTCTCTCCTCTCTCACTCCTCTCTCTCTCTCTCTCCATATCCATGTTTTACTGCTTGATTTGATTCATGTATGTTTGGTTGAGACAATATATATATATATTTTTTTGGAGACCAAAAAACAACAACATAGCAGCAACAACATTCACAGTATAAGTACAACTACAACATCATGCACGGTATAAGTACAACTACAACAACATGCACAGTATAAGTACAGCTACAACAACATTCACAGTGTAAGTACAACTACAACATGCACAGTTTAAGTACAACTACTACAACATGCACAGTATAAGTACAACTACAACAACATGCACAGTATAAGTACAACTACAATAACATGCACAGTATAAGTACAACTACAATAACATGCACAGTATAAGTACAACTACAACATGCACAGTTTAAGTACAACTACAACAACATGCATAGTATAAGTACAACTACAACAACATGCACAGTATAAGTACAACTACAACATGCACAGTATAAGTACAACTACAACAACATGCACAGTATAAGTACAACTACAATAACATGCACAGTATAAGTACAACTAGAACATGCACAATATAAGACCACTCAATTCTTCTCTCCCGTCTTCAAAACACGTTTCAGTGTTACTGGCACAGCCCTCACCTGGTTTAATTCATACCTTACTGACCGATTCCAGACAGTTGCAGTAAACAAGATTCAATCAATACCTGCCAAACTGGAATGCGGAGTCCCACAGGGATCAGTTCTAGGCCCTGTTCTTTTCACTCTTTACACTGCCCCACTGTCACATATAATAAACCGTCATCAAATCAACCATCATTTTTACGCAGATGACTCTCAGATTCAAAGCAGTGTTACTCTTGAAAATCTGCCTTCTCTCCTGACAATTATAGCCCGCTGCTTTGAAGATATTCAAAACTGGATGACAGAACAAATTACAGCTAAATGCAGATAAAACCGAAGCCATGCTCGTAGGGACCAAACACAAACTCTCTTCCATTACAACAGCTTCAATAGAACTCGGCAATACATCAGTCCCTCTATCCACTTCTGTGTAGTATCTAGGTGTCGTTATCGAAAACACACTCTCTATGAAAAAAATCATCACCCAGACCTGTCAGTCGTGCTACTATCAATTACGGTGTATTAGAGCAATTCGAAAGTACCTGTCCACCGATGCAACAGCCAAACTTGTCACTTCTCTCATTATTTCACGTCTGGACTATTGCAATTCTCTTTTGTCTGGTCTGCCAGCATCATCTATCCACTCCCTTCAACGTATACAAAACTCCGCAGCTCGACTAGTTCTCAGAAAGAAAAAATCTGAGCACATTACCCCTCTCTTGCGATCTCTCCACTGGCTGCCTTTGCCACAGAGAGTAGATTATAAGATCAGTACTCTCGTTTACAAATGTCTCCACAAAACTGCACCCTCCTACCTATGTGAATGTCTTAACCTGTACACTCCTTCACGTTCCCTCCGCTCTACTGCAGATACCTTGTGCCTACGAATACCTAGATTCAACCAATCCAATGTTGGCCGCCGCTCATTCTCTATTATTTTCGGGTCCATCGACCCGGAATGATCTCCCTCTCTCTCTTTGCCAGAAACCTAGTTATGACACTTTTAAATCCAGGCTCAAGACATATTTATTTCAAACCTAAGATTTTCCCCTTCTGTTTCATATCAGACCTATCCCACCTTCACTAACCCATGTCCTATCACCCTGCTAAAGTATACGGCTTGTGCAAGTGTGTGTGTGCTTTTGAAAAACATTTGACTATCGAAATTTTATTTCATAGATTTTGTCTGCATCGCACCATGTTTGTAAATATCTGTTTGTTTAAACTATTGATTATTTATCATTGATTGCATGACTGTGTAAGATTAGGTTGAATGCATGTGCTTTGATTTGTCTTTGCAAGATATAGCGCTATATAAGTTTCATTATTATTATTATTATATTATTATTATTATTATTATTATTATTATTATTATTATTATTATTATAATAAGTACAACTACAACAACATGCACAGTTTAAGTACAACTACAACAACATGCACAGTATAAGTACACCTACAACAACATGCACAGTATACGTACAACTACAATAACATGCACAGTATAAGTACATTTACTACAACATGCACAGTATAAGTACAACTACAACAACATGCACAGTATAAGTACAACTTCAACAACATGCACAGTATAAGTACAACTACAACATGCACAGTATAAGTACAACTACAACATGCACCGTTTAAGTACAACTACAACATGCACAGTTTAAGTACAACTACAACATGCACCGTTTAAGTACAACTACAACATGCACAGTATGAATTGGGTGGATCGGTGGTCTAGAGGTAACGCGCCTGTCTAGAAAGCGAAAAGTCCGGGTCTGAAGTGTGCGGCGGTTCGTACCCCGTTTGGACCGGAAAATTTTCCCCCATCCATTAGACCATGAGTGGTGGTCTGGGCGCTAGTCTTTCGGATGAGACGATAAACCGAGGTCCCGTGTGTTATACGTAATTATTTAGCGAACGTAAAAAAACCCACGGCAACAAGAGAGTTGTCCCTGGCAAAATTCTTAGAAAAAAGCCACTCTGATAGGGAAACAAATACAGTTGCAGACATGGAAAAAAAAAAAAGGTGGCGCAGCGCTTGTGGCGACGCGCTCTCCCGCTCTCCCCGGGGAGAGCAGCCCGAATTTCACGGAGAAATCTGCCGTGACTTAAAGTGGTATGAAATGAAATCTGAGCGCTTTGATTTGTTGCTTTACAAGATTCAGCGCTATATAAATTCCATACATTATTATTATTATTATTATTATTATTATTATTATTACAACTGCAACAACATGCACAGTATAAGTACAACTACAACAACATGCACAGTATGAATACAACTGCAACAACATGCACAGTATAAGTACAACTACAACAACATGCACAGTATAAGTACAACTACAACATGCACAGTATAAATACAACTACAACACGCACCGTTTAAGTACAACTACAACATGCACAGTATAAATACAACTGCAACAACGCGCTCTGATTTTTCCCTCTTGTTTCATCTCATGTCTGTCCCTGCCTTTGGAAGCCAAAATTCCATCACCCTGATGAAATGTACAACCTGTGTGTGTGTGTGTGTGTGTGTGTGTGTGTGTGTGTGTGTGTGTGTGTGTGTGTGGGGTGTGTGTGTGTACATTTGAATTTGTTAGAATATTGTTAATCATTGTTGGTTGTTTGTGTGGGAGCGGATTGAATGGAAGCGCTCTGATTTGTAATTGCAAGATATAGCGCTCTATAAATTCCATATATTATTATTATTATTATTATTATTATTAACAACATGCACAGTTTTACGTACAACTGCAACAAGCATACGCGTATGAAAAGCACGCCTGAAGACAGATGGATACATGTACAAAAATAGGCTGCAGGTGATAAAGTCACGCCATACCAAATGAAGATGAAGCAGGAGTATGGCTTGTTTATTTTGGGAAAGTATCAGCAAAGAAACAGCAGACAAACCAAACAAAAAGAAGCTAGTACAACAATGTACGTTTACAAGGAGAGGTTGAGCAGCCTAGGCTTGGCCTCAAAATCGCCTAGTAGACTGTTAATTAAGAAGACGTTTCATTCATTCATTCATGCATGAGTAACATACATTCTCTCTGTCTCTCTGTGTTTCTGTATGTCTGTCTGTCTCTGTTTCTGTCTGTGTGACTCTGTGTGTGTGTGTGTGTGTGTGTGTGTGACTGTGTCTGTGGTCTGTCTCTCTCTCTCTCTCTCCTCTCTCTTCTATCTCTCTCTCTCTCTCTCCTCCCTCTCTCCCCTCATCCTCCTCTCTCTCTCTCTCTCTCTCTCTCTCAAATTTTCATTGTTGTTGAGAAAGTGAGTCTAGCAAGTGTAAGCTTTTAAAAAAATTTTTATTATTATTTTTTTTAATTATTTTTTTTTTAAAATAAAATTATTATTTTAAATTTTTTTTTTTTAAACTACACTTTATTTATAAAAAATATCCTTTATAAAAATAATATTTTTTTTAATCTGTACGAGTATAATAAAAATAGAGTGTTCACAGTGTTATCTGCTATTTTGAGAATGTTTTTTTTTTTTTTTCCTTTGTCTTATTTGTCTTGTTTGTTTTCAAACAAAAAGCATAAATCTTTAACACACACAAAAACAAAACACAAAAAACACACACACCTCCCACCCCCCTCTCCCTTTCTTCCCCCCCCCCCCCCCCCCCCCCCCCCCCCCCCCCCCTCCCCTCCCCTCTTCCCCACAATTATAGATGTTCATTTTATGATTTTTAAGGGGATTTTTTTTTTTCTCCTTAAATTTCTTTTTTAAAAAATGTATTACGTTGGGGTTTTTTTTTTTCATGGCGTTCAATTTTTACGAGTAAAATTCGTAAAGAAAATTGATGGGGAATTTCCCGTGCTGTCTCGAGAATTATAAGTTGTAAATTTTCCTTAAACACGCACACTCCTTCTCATCTCTCTCCCCTCTCTCTCCCCCCTCTCCTTTTCTCCTCTCCCTGACCTTATAGAACAATGGCCCTTTAAACCCCCCCCCCCCCCCCCTTTCTCCCTCCTTTTTTTAATTTTATAGTAACCCGGGGATTGAGTTTTTTTTCATTATCTTTACCTATAAAACTGCATGAGTATAATCAAAAATTTTGGGGTTTACGGGGAAACGTGGGCCTTTTTCTTGGGAAATTTTATATTTTTGAGTTATCACTGAAAAACCCCACACACAAATCTCCTCTCCTCTCCTCTCTCTTTTCTTCCCTCTCCTCTCTCTCTCCCCTCTCCTCTCCCTCTCTCTCTCTCTCTCCTCTCTCTCTCTCTCCTCTCTCACAAAACCTTATAGAAATTTTGCTGGTTTTTTTTGTTGGGGTTTTTTTTTTTTTCTCTTTCTTTTTTTTCTTGTTTTTATTTTTTAAAAGTATGGGTAATTTAGGGTTTTTTTAAAAAATTTTTTTTTAAATTTTGTTATTATTAAATTTTTATTTTATTTTTTTATTTTTTTTATTTTTTCATAACATATTTTTTTTTGTGAAATAATCAAAAAAAAGTGTCCAAGGTGGGCGTATTGAGTTTTAAATTTTTTTTTTTAATTTAAATTTTTATTATTATTAAATTTTTTTATTTTATTTTTTTCATAACAAAGTTTTTTGTATGAGGGAATCAAAATAAGTTTCCAAGGTGATCGGGTACTGTTTTGAGACTTTTTTTCTTTAAATAACCCTCTCTGAAAAACCCCACACACCCACACACAACACACCAAAACAACACACACCCCAAAAAACACACTCCCCCTCTCTCTCTCTCTCCACTCTCTCTCTCTTCTCCTCTCTCTCTCCCCCTTGTGGTATTAAAGGCCTAAGACCTAAAATGCAATTAATTCATTCTCTCTCTTCTCTCTCTCTTTTCCTCCTCTCTCCTCTCTCTTCTTTTCTCTCTCTCTCTCTTCCCCCCCTTCAATTGTTATTGTGTATTCTAAAAAAGGGCATATTCATAAATTTTGATTTTCAAAAATTATTTTGGGCTGTTTACTGACTTGAGCTCCAGGAATCTCCTATTTTTTAAAAATCTTATAAACCCGGGTAACAACAAATGTACTATTTTTTCAGTATGAAGGTGTTTAATTTTATGATCTAAAAATTTTTGGGTCTCTCCCCTCCCCTCTCTCTCTCTCATCATTCCCTCTCTTTTCTCTCTCTCTCCTCTCTCTCTCCCTCCTCCTCTCCTCTCTTCCTTTTCTCTCTCTCTCTCTTTTTCTCTCTGTGTTGTTTTTGCTTTTAGGTTACTTTGTTCTTGTTGGTGATTGTTTTTGGGGTTTTTCCCCTTGTTGTTTTTTGTTTTTTTTGTATGTATGTTTGTGTGTGTGTGTGTGGGTGGGGTGTGTTGGGGTGTGTGTTGTGGTGGTGTGAAGGGGGGGGAAAGGGGGCTGTTTTTTTCTTTTTTTTTTTTTTAATTTTTTTTTGTTTTTTTTTGTTTTTATTTGTTAGGTTTTTTTGGTTTTTTTTTTTTTCTCATTTGTTTGGGGTTTGTTTCTTGTTTTTTCTTGTTTTTTTTTTTTGTTTATTTGGAAGGGGGTTTTTTTTCTGCTTTTTTTTTGTGGGTTTTTGTTGGGGGGGGTTTTTTTTTTTTTTGGGTTTTTTTTTTTTTTTTTTTTTTCCTTTTTTTTTTTTTTTTTTTTTGGTTTTTTGTTTGTTTGTTTTTTTGTTTTTTTTGTTTTTTGTTTTTTTTTTGGGGGGGGGGTTTCTGGGGTTTGTTTTGTTTTTTTGCCCTTGGGGTTGTTTGTTTGGTTTTTTTTTTTCTTCTTCTCCTTTTTCTTTAAAAAGTTTTTTTTTCCCCTTTGGCCTTTTTCTGCTTGAAAAAATGAGTACTGATGCATTTTTTAAATGTGAAAACCCCCGGGCGGGGACTGGATGTAAAAAAGAACAAAGAAAACTTATTCATTATTTCCCGGAAAAAAAGAATTTTTTTCTATTACTTACAATGTTAGATTTTTCTTTTATGGGCTTTTTTGGCTTTTTTTTCCCCCCTTTATTAAGAAATTATGGGGATTGCACTTATTTTTTTACCATGACATTCAATTTGCAAAGAACATATTTAAAAAAATTTTGTGTTGATTGTGTGCTAGTGAGTATTACATATTTTGTATTATCCCTGAAACCCCCCCCCCCCCCCCCCACACCACACACACAAAACAAACCCGGCCGCTCAAAAACACCACACAAAAAACACACAAACACACACACAACGCCCCACACACACCAAAATCACTCACCCACCCACCCATATTCCCTCCCTAAACGACTTTTTATATTTTTAATTTCTTTTGGGGTTTTTTTTTTTGTTTTTATTGGTGGGTGAAGGGTATTTAAATTTTTTTTCATTTTCATGCATATAAAAATTTTAAAACGATAAAACTAAAATGGTGTTTATGGGATCGCATACTGTTTTTTGGGTTTATAAATTGGAAAATTAAACTCTGAAAAACCACACACCAAATCTCTGTCCCCCTGGGCTCTCTCTCTCTCACCTTTTTTTCGTCCTGCTTATAGTCAATTTTATCCTGGGTGAAGGGTCATATTTTTAAATTTTTAATTTCTTTATTGGACTTGCCCTGTACTTAAGGGTTTTAAAGATTTCCCTATTCAATATCTTTTAATTATGGGGTAACCCAAATATGGGGTTTTCCAATTTTTACAATGTATAGATGTTTTTTCTTTATACTTAAAAAGTTTTTGGGTTTTGTTATTTTTTTTGGGTTTTTTTGTAAACTCTTTTTCTTGTTTTTTTGTTGTTTGTCTGTTTTTTTTCTTTTTTATCACTTTTTTTTGGTTTGGGGTTTTTTCCCTTTTCTTTTGTTTGGGTTTTTTTGTTTTGGTTTTGGGTTTTTTTGGGGGGGTTTGGGGGAAAGGGGTGGGGGATTCTTAGGATTTTTTTTTAATTGCTTGCTTTTTTGGGGGGGGGGTTGTTGGGGGGGGGCTGTTTTGAAAAGGGTTTTTTCCCCTTGTTTTTTTTTGCGAGACTGTATAAGTATTTTTGGGTTTTTATTAAATTAAAAAGTATCCCAAACGGGGCGGGGACCCGGATGTAAAAAAAAACACATGTGTGCTTATTCATTTTCCTCGAAATTTAAAAAAATTTGGTTTATTTGTCATTTGTCTCTGTATCTCTGGTCTCTCCTTTTAAAATCTATCTGTCTTTTTTTCTCCCCTGTCTCTCTGCTTTCCCCTCTCTCTCTCTCCTCTCTCTCTCCCCTCGTTTCCCCTTTTCTCTCTCTCTCTTCCCCTCTCTCTCTCTCTTTCGCCTTCTGTCCCTCTTTTTCCCAAAACCCTCGTTCTCAATCCCCTCATACGTAAAGTGTGAATGAATATTTTCAAGGGGGTGGGGGGGGGGGGAGGTGGCAACAACCCTATAACTTCACCTCTCCCTCATCCTGGAAGCTGGATAATTCTGCACATAGTCAGTGCAACAGCTCACACACGCTGTTGCACTTTGTGCGGAAATTCCAATTTTGTATCCTTACACTCTAAAATTGTATAATTCTGCCATCTTTTTTTGTTTACAGCACCCATCTCTTCCTCCTCACTCTCCCCCCCCCCCCCCCCCCCCCCCCCCTTCCAGCCACAGTCCTCAGCTCTGGGGCTCAGTGGCAAAATAGTTTTTCAACCTGTTTTGTTTTTTTAAACCAGCGTTGAGCTTCAGTTCTTTTTTGGGCAAAAGGAAATTAATCTTATAAATTAATGAGAGACGCCTGTCCTGGGTTGACCCTGAGGGCTGGCCAGGGTGTTGAGGCAAGGAAGGACAGCAGAGCTGGTTTTATACCCTGCTTTAACCTGTATATTGTTGCACATTTTTTAATCTGAGATCTATTTAAAATTGGGCAAGCTGATAGCCCTGATATGGCCACAGTGGTCTGCAAGGCTATAATTATAAACAACAGGATTGGATTGGAAAAATTCCAATATCGTGCCAGGCAACAAGACCTCAGTGGCTTATCTGGAAGAAGGGGGAATGAAGTCTGTCTGGGGGATAAAGAACTGTCTGTTTAGCCTGTCAGATAGGCCCACTGCTGTGGTGTCAACGTGTCAACGCTGTCAGATCTCCCTTGTTCTGGTCTATGTGAAGGGCATCGGAAATACAATAGCAGACTTCCGGGGTCAAGCAACTAGGCCACTCAATGGTGATATGCGCACGTGTCGGGAAGAAAATCTTTGCTCAGTGTGGGACACTAGGGCAAATAGATCTCTTGGCCTCCCTTTCAACGTCACAGCTGGAAAGATACATGTCTCAACAAACAAGACAGT
>CM054147.1:8133371-8155871 GCA_028751875.1 Rapana venosa | reverse complement strand
CCGGAAAACAAGAAGAACAACAGCTAAAACAACAACAACAACAACAACAAAATAAACCATCCCCGAACGAAGCAATGTCCCCGTGGAATCACTTACAAAGCCCCACATGTTTTGTGGGGTGGTGGAATAATACATTATCTTATATTGTGCTGCTGAAAACACAGAACTCCCTCTCTCCCCTCTCCCGAATACTTTTAGTTTCTCCCCCCCCCCCCCTCCCTCCTCTCCCCCCTCCCACCACCCCTATCATCTTCGTTCGTTAGAGCAGAGAGCTCTCTTTTGGGAGGGAAAATGGAACATGTGTAGTGTAGTGTAGTGTAGTAAAGTGTAGTGTAGTGTAGTGCAGTGTAGTAAAGTGTAGAGTAGTGTCGTGTAGTATAGTGTAGTGTAGTGTAGTATAGTGTAGTGTGTGTAGTGTAGTATAGTGTAGTGTAGTATAGTGGGCGTAGTGTAGTGTGGTGTAGTGTAGTATAGTGCAGTATAGTGTGGAGTAGTGTAGTGTGGTGTAGTGTAATGTAGTATAGTGTAGTGTTTTGTAGTGTAGTGTATAGTAGTATAGCGTAGTGCAGTATAGTGTAGTGTAGTGTAGTATAGTGTGGTGTAGTATAGTGCGGAATAGTGTAGTGTAGTGTAGTATAGTGTAGTGTAATGTAGTGTAGTATACTGTAGTGTAGTATAGTGTAGCGTAGTATAGTGTAGCATAGTGTAGTATAGTGTAGTGTAGTATTTTGCAGTGTAGTGTAATGTACTGTAGTATAGTGTAGTGTAGTATTTTGCAGCGTAGTGTAGTATAGTGTAGTATAGTATAGTGTAGTGTAGTATAGTGTAGTGTAATGCAGTATAGTGTAGTATGGTGAAGTGTAGTGTAATACAGTATAGTGTAGTGTAGTATAGTGTAGTGCAGTGTAGTATAGTGTAGTGAAGTGTAGTGTAATGCAGTATAGTGTAGTGTAGTGTGTAGTGTAGTGTGGTGTGGTGTAGTGTTGTGTAGTGTAGTGTAGCGTTGTGTAGTGTAGTGTAATAAAGTGTAGTGTAGTGTAGTATAGTGTAATGTAGTATAGTGTAGTATATTGTAGTGTAGTATAGTGTAGTGTAGTGTAGTGTATGATAGTGTAGTATAGTGTAATGTAGTGTAGTATAGTATAGTGTAGTATAGTGTAGCGTAGTATATGTGTAGTGTAGTGTAGTATAGTGTAGCGTAGTATAGTATAGTGTAGTGTAGTGTAGTATAGTGTAGTGTAGCATAGTGTGGTGTTGTGTAGTTTAGTGTTGTGTAGTATAGTGTAGTGTAGTATAGTGTGGTGTTGTGTAGTTTAGTGTTGTGTAGTATAGTGTAGTGTAGTATAGTGTGGTGTTGTGTAGTTTAGGTTGTTTTGTGTAGTGTAGGTATTTGTAGTGTAGTATAGTGTAGCGTAGTATAGTGTAGTTTTAGTGTAGTGTAGTGTAGCATAGTGTGGTGTTGTGTAGTTTAGTTTTTGTGTAGTATAGTGTAGTTTTAGTGTAGTATAGTGTGGTGTTATGTAGTTTAGTGTTGTGTAGTTAGTGTAGTGTAGCATGGGGTGGTGTTGTGTAGTTTAGTGTTGTGGTATAGTTAGTGTAGTGTAGTGTATGTAGTATAGTGTGGTGTTGTGTAGTTTAGTGTTGTGTAGTAGTTTAGTGTAGTTATAGTGTGGTGTTGTGTAGTTTATGTTGTGTAGTATGTGTAGTGTAGTGTAGTGTAGTGTAGTGTATGTAGTGTATGTTATTTGTAGTATAAGGCGTTGTGCAAGATGTTATTTCTCTACTAGGCTAGCTATGTTTTGCTTTTCAACACTTCCTTTACTCCCCTCCCCCACTCCTACCACCCCCCCCCCCCCCCTCCCCCCCCACCTTCCACCCTCTCCCCGTTATCAGCACGACCCTCCCCTTCTCACTTCACTCCTCTTCTCCCTCCCTTCTTTCCTTCTTTCTTTCTTTCTTTCTTTTCTTTTCTTTTTTCTTTTTTGTAATGTTTTCTTCTTTTTTTACTTTCTTTCTTTTGAAATTTGTTTTCTTCTTTTTTACTATCTGTTAAATTTCCTCCCCTCCCTCCCTTTAATCCAGTCGAGATCTTATTTCGCACGCCATCCTTCTCTGACCCCCCCCCCCCCCCCCCCCCCCCCTGTTTCGTCTATCTGTGTACTAGACATGCCTCTGCCTGTCTGTCTCACTGTCTGTAATGTATATCTCTCTCTTTCTCTCTTCCTCTCTCTCACACGCACGCACGCGCGCGTGCGCGCACACACACACACGCACGCACACGCACACACACACACGCACACACGCATGCACACACACATTCACGCGCGTACGCACACATGCACGCACGCAGAACGCACGCACACCCCCCCCCCCCCCCCCCCTATGCACTCACACACGCACGCACGCGCGCGTGCGCGCACACACACACACGCACGCACACGCACACACACACGCACACACGCATGCACACACACATTCACGCGCGTACGCACACATGCACGCACGCACGCACGCACACCCCCCCCCCCCCCTATGCACTCACACACACACACACGTGCGCGTGCGCGCGAAAACATATGTAGTGCAGTGTAGTATAGTGTAGTGAAGTGTAGTGTAATGCAGTATAGTGTAGTGTAGTGTGTAGTGTAGTGTGGTGTGGTGTAGTGTTGTGTAGTGTAGTGTAGCGTTGTGTAGTGTAGTGTAATAAAGTGTAGTGTAGTGTAGTATAGTGTAATGTAGTATAGTGTAGTATATTGTAGTGTAGTATAGTGTAGTGTAGTGTAGTGTATGATAGTGTAGTATAGTGTAATGTAGTGTAGTTAGTATAGTGTAGTATAGTGTAGCGTAGTATAGTGTAGTGTAGTGTAGTATAGTGTTAGCGTAGTATAGTATAGTGTAGTGTAGTGTAGTATAGTGTAGTGTAGCATAGTGTGGTGTTGTGTAGTTTAGTGTTGTGTAGTATAGTGTAGTGTAGTATAGTGTGGTGTTGTGTAGTTTAGTGTTGTGTAGTATAGTGTAGTGTAGTATAGTGTGGTGTTGTGTAGTTTAGTGTTGTGTAGTGTAGTGTAGTGTAGTGTAGTGTAGTATAGTGTAGCGTAGTATAGTGTAGTGTAGTGTAGTGTAGTGTAGCATAGTGTGGTGTTGTGTAGTTTAGTGTTGTGTAGTATAGTGTAGTGTAGTGTAGTATAGTGTGGTGTTATGTAGTTTAGTGTTGTGTAGTATAGTGTAGTGTAGCATAGTGTGGTGTTGTGTAGTTTAGTGTTGTGTAGTATAGTGTAGTGTAGTGTAGTGTAGTATAGTGTGGTGTTGTGTAGTTTAGTGTTGTGTAGTATAGTGTAGTGTAGTATAGTGTGGTGTTGTGTAGTTTAGTGTTGTGTAGTATAGTGTAGTGTAGTGTAGTGTAGTGTAGTGTAGTGTAGTGTAGTGTAGTATAGGCGTTGTGCAAGATGATACTCTCTACTAGGCCTAGCTATGTTTTGCTTTTCAACACTTTCCTTACTCCCCTCCCCCACTCCTACCACCCCCCCCCCCCCTCCCACCCACCCTTCCACCCTCTCCCCGTATCAGCACGCCCCTCCCCTTCTCACTCACTCCTCTTCTCCCTCCCTTCTTTCCTTCTTTCTTTCTTTCTTCTTTTCTTTTCTTTTCTTTTTTGTAATGTTTTCTTCTTTTTTTACTTTCTTTTCTTTTTGTAATGTTTTCTTCTTTTTACTATCTGTTAAATTTCCTCCCCTCCCTCCCTTTATCCAGTCGAGATCTTATTTCGCACGCCATCCTTCTCTGCCCACCCCCCCCCCCCCCCCCCCCCCCCCCCCCCCCCCTGTTTCGTCTATCTGTGTACTAGACATGCCTCTGCCTGTCTGTCTCACTGTCTGTAATGTATATCTCTCTCTTTCTCTCTTCCTCTCTCTCACACGCACGCACGCGCGCGTGCGCGCACACACACACACGCACGCACACGCACACACACACGCACACACGCATGCACACACACATTCACGCGCGTACGCACACATGCACGCACGCACGCACGCACACCCCCCCCCCCCCCCCTATGCACTCACACACACACACACGTGCGCGTGCGCGCGAAAACATATGCACATGCACGCGCGTACACACACACACACACACGCACGCACGCACGCACACACACACACACACACACACACACACACACGCCTCTCTCTCTCTCTCTCTCTCTCCTCTCTCTCTCTCTCTCTCTCTCTCTCTCTCTCTCTCGCTCACACACACACACACACAAACACACACCTCTTTTGATATCACACACACACACACAACACACACACACACACACACACACACACACACACACACACACACACACACACACACACCTCTTTTGATATGACGTTTTAAATTTTTCAAATGTTCATTAACCAATGTATGTATGTATGTATGTATGTATGTATGTATGTATGTATGTATGTATGTATGTATATATGTATGTATGTATGTATGTATGTATGTATGTATGTATGTATGTATGTGTGTGTGAGCTACTCCGCAGCTCGACTAGTTCTCAGAAAGAAAAAATCGGAGCACATTACCCCTCTCTTGCGATCTCTCCACTGGGTGCTTGTGCCACAGCGAGTAAATTATAAGATCAGTACCCTCTGTTACAAATGTCTCCACAAAACTGCACCCTCCTACCTCTGTGAATGTCTTAACCTGTACACACCTTCACGTTCCCTCCGCTCTGCTGCAGATACCTTGTGCCTACGAATACCTAGATTCAACCAATCCACTGTTGGCCGCCGCTCTTTCTCTATTTCGGGTCCATCGACCTGGAATGAGCTCGCTCTCTCTCTTCGCCAGAAAGCTAGTTATGACACTTTTAAATCCAGGCTCAAGACATATTCATTTCAAACCTAAGACCCCCGACCCCCTCCTCCTGTTTCATGTCAGAACTATCCCACCTCCACTAACCCATGTCCTATCACCCTGCTAAAGTATACGACCTGTGTGAGTGTGTGTGTGCTTTTGAAAAACATTTGATTATTGCAATTTTATTTCATAGATTTTGTCTGCAGCCACCATGTTTGTAATATCTGCTTGTTTAAACTATTGATTATTTATCATTGGTTGCATGACTGTGTAGGATTAGGTTGAATGCATGCGCTTTGATTTGTCTTTGCAAGATATAGCGCTATATAAGTACCATTTATTATTATTATTATTATTATTATTATGTTTGTCTGTATTATTATTATTATTATTATTTATTTTGCTTTTATTTGTTGCTGTTGTTCTTATTATTATTGATGTCAGTCTCCCGATAGACTTGATTTTGTTGATGCCAGATTTAAATATCGTTTTTTTGTTTCTTTCACAGATCTCTCTCTCTCTCTCTCTCTCTCTCTCTCTCTCTCTCTCCTCTCGCTCTCTCTCTCTCTCTCTCCCTCTCTCTCTCTCTCTCTCTCTTCTCTCTCTCCCCCCTCTCCCTCTCTCTCTCTCTCTCTCTCTCTCTCTCTCTCTCTCTCTCTCTCTCTCCATTATAATCGTGTGCATTTCAACAACATATAACAGCAAATAGAAATGTAGCTGTCAGCGCAGCGTTTATCAAGGAAATACAACTGAAAACTGAATAGAAGGAACGGAGTCGCAGCTGACATAATTATATCTGTTAGGCGGTGCTAGTTTAGAGACAAATTATCTTTCTTTCAGTAAGATAGCTTACGCCTAGACGTAGCCTGGTGGTTAGAGTGATGCTAACCCGGGTTCAAATCTCGTTCAAGAGGATTTTTCCTCTGGAGTTAACATCAGTGCCGACTCCACTCCCCCCTTCCCCCCAAAAAAAAAACACGAAGTCCTTCGGATGAGACTAAAAACCGAGGTCCCGTGTGCGAACGCACGCAGAACATCTTGCGCACACGTTAAATCCTGTTCCGCTTTTCGTAAGTGTAGGCCATTGTGTGGTTCGGTGGGAACGGATGACAAAAGTTTACGAAACTGCATACCCACGGGGGATTGGATGTAAGAAGAAAAGCAGAAGAGTGCTTATTCCATTATCCTCGAAATAAAATACTAAATGAATAGATAAATAAGCTTCTCACCCGGACCCGACCCCTAGGATCGGATGCTGTGGCTTTTAAAAGGTGTGGGTGTTGTTGTTTTATTGTCAGCTATCACCTGTTACGTCATTCGTCAACATCTACCCCCCACCCCCCACCCCCACCCCAACAGCCCCCTCCCCCCTCCCCCCCTTCCCTTCCCAAATCCTGCTGTGCAGGATATTGTCAGTTGTCACGTGGTTCTTTGAAGAACTAACTCTTTGTTTTGAAAACACTCCAGTGGACGTAGAACGCTGACTGGAATGCCAAGAGTTGTTTCCTATCTCTCGTGAATCACATCCAAACAGAGCACAAGATGACTCAGGAATCAAGTTAGATTTCTTTTATTCTACTATATCAATTCATTCATTTCCGGTACAAAATCCTTTCCACAATTACTTGGACCAAGAGCCAAAACTCTGTGACTACACTCACTAAATAAGAGCTCCATCAGTTAATGACTTCCACAGTCCTCATAACCTAGCTCTCCTTCTATTCCTTCAGTTCTCTCCCCTTCTTCAGTCAATCGCTGCTTGCCTCCCCTTGGCTCTCTGCCTTTCCTACTCTCCTTCCTTCCTATCTTTCTTCCTCGAACTGACTGTCCTCTCTTCATCTTTCCTCTCTCGGCCTCTCCTCTCTCCATCTGTCCGTCTCTCTCTCTCTCTCTCTCTCTCTCTCTCTCTCTCTCTCTCCTCTCTCTCTCTCTCTCTCTCTCTCTCTCTCTCTCTCTCTCTCTCTCTCTCTCTCCCCTCTCTCTCTCTCTCTCATCTTTGAAATACACACACACACACACTCTGTCTCTGTCTCTGTCTGTCTGTCTCTCTCTCTCTCTCTCTCTCTCTCTCTCTCTCTCTCTCTCTCTCTCTCTCTCTCTCTTCTCACCTTTTATCGTTTTGCTTATAGTTATGGTGTATCCTGATGAAGGATTCATATTTTATATTTTCAATACTTATTGGACTTGTCCTCTGCACTTAAGTCTTAACGAGTGCCCTATTTCAATATCTTATTGTTATGTGTAACAAGTATATGTACCATTTGATAATGTGTAGATGTTTATCTTTGTGACTTATTAAGTTTGGTTGTTATTCTTCTTGGTTTTGTTGTTGTTGTTGTTTCTTTTTCTCTTTTTTTCTTCTTTTGTTGGTTTGGTTTTCTTTCTCTTTGTTTGTTTGTTTTGGTTGTGGGTTGGTTGTTGTTGGGTTTTTTTTTTTTTTTTTTGGGGGGGGGGTGATGGGGAATGTTTTTAGGGTTTTCTTTTATTAGTTTGCTTTTGGGGGGGGGGGGGAGTTGTTGGGGGGGGGGGGGCTGCTTTGAAAAGGGGTATTTCCCCATGTTTCTACTGTGAGACTGTATAAGTGTTGGGTTATTATTAAGATGTATCCCTACGGGCGGGGACTGGATGTAAAAAAGCACATGTGTGCTTATTCATTATCCTCGAAATAAAAGAATTTGTCATTGTCATTGTCATTGTCTCTCTCTCTCTCTCTCTCTCTCTCTCTCTCTCTCTCTCTCTCTCTCTCTCTCTCTCTCTCTCTCTCTCGGCCTCTCCTCCCCTCCAGTGCGTGTGAAGACAGCCCCTTGTATAGATACAGTGCTGGGCTCCCCTCTACTAGCTGCTGGAAGATTCCAGAAACTTAAGAAACACAATCTCCGGCTACAGTGAGGCCATCTGGAAACTTTTAGAACCTCTTAGAATACTGTAAACTACACCATTCCGGAAAAGCCTACAACTTCATAGAATGCTGTAAAATATTCTGGGAACTTCATGAGCAAACAAACACATGCAAGCTAAAGGTAATGACATTTCTTAACAAAACTATTATCTCATTATCAATGCATGCATCATTAAGCCAAGAATGCCATTCATAGCAGTCCTAAAAATCTTCTCAATAAAAACTCAGAATCTGTTTGTAACATCAGTGTTGGATTTTTCCCCTTAGCAGAGCAATGCAGTTTTTCATGATTCTGTGTGTGTGTGTGTGTGTGTGTGTGTGTGTGTGTGTGTGTGTGTGTGTGTTGTGTGTGTGTGTGTGTGTGTGTGTGTGTGTGTGTGTGTGTGTGTGAGTGTGTTGTATGTGTGTTGTGTATGTGTGAGTGTGTTTGTTGTGGTGTGTTTGTTGTGTGTGTTGTGTGGTGTGTTTGTTGTGTGGTGTGTGTGTGGTGTGTTGTGTGTGTTTTGTGTTGTGTGTGGTGTGTTGTGTTGTGTGTGTTTATTTTATTTTATTTTTTAAATTTTTATTCTTTTATATCGAGGATAATGGAATAAGCACTCATGTGCTTGTTTACATCCAGTCCCCGTGTGTATGCGGTTTTGTAAATTCTGTCATCTGTTCCCACCGGCACACAATGGCCTACTCTTACGAAAAGCGGAACAGGATTTAACGTGTGCGCAAGATGTTCTGTGTGCGTTCGCACACTGGACCTCGGTTTATAGTCTCATCCGAAGGACTTGTGTGCTGTGTGGTGTGTTGTGTGTGTGTGTGTGTGTGTGTGTGTGTGTGTTTTGTGTGGTGTGTGTTTTGTGTGTGTTGTGTTGTGCGCGTGTGTTGTGTGATGTGTGTTGTGTTGTGTGCGTGTGGTGTGTGTGTGTGTGTGTGTGTGTGTGTGTGTGTGTGTGTGTGTGTGTGTGTGTGTGTGTGTGGCTGCGCGCGCGCGTGTATGTGTGTGTTTTCGTGTGTGTTGGTTTTTTGTTTGGTTGGTTGGCTGGTTGTTGATTTTTTTTGGTTTTGTTTGTTTGTTTGTTTTTTGGTGGTGTGTGTGTGTGTGTGTGTGTGTGTGTGTGTGTGTGTGTGTGTGTGTGTGTTTTCTTTTTTGGGGGGAGGGTTGTTGCTTTTGTTGTTGTTGTTGTTGTTGTTGTGGGGGGGTAGGGTTGGGGGGGAGGGTGCTAGGCTAACGCAGCCTTCTAGCAACCACCCTGTGAACCCGAACCTTTCCCCTATTCACTGGACCTTGAGTGGTGGTCTGAGTGCTAGTCTTTCGATTGAGACTATAACCCGAGATCCCGTATGTAACACACGTTTAGAGCACGTTAACAGAACCCACGTCAGGAAGAGAATTGTCTGTAGCAAAGCTCTGTCTCGGGGGGGGAGGAAGGGGGGGGGGGATGCGGATTAAAAAGCCACGCTGTAGGGGAACAGACCCATGTTCACAGATGACAGCAAACAAGGGTGGCGCTGCTCTGTTGGAGCTGAAAGTGGTATACAATACAATACATCACAATACAATACATCACAATACAATACATTGCAATACCATACAATGCGCCTCACTACGCTTCACTACACTACACTACACTACGCTATACTGCACAGCACTGCGCTGCACTACACTACACTACACTACGCTACGCTGCAGTGCACTACGCTACACTACACTACACTGCGCAGCACTACACTATACTAAGCTGCACTACACTACACTACACTACACTGCACAGCACTGCACTGCATTGCACTCCACTCCACTCCACTCCACTCCACTCCACTACAATGCACTGCACTGCACTCCTCTTCACTCCATTTCACTCCACTCCACTCCTACACCACACCACACTACACTACTTTACGCTTCACTACACTACACTACACTACACTGCGCTACACTACTCTACGCTTCACTACACTACACTACACTGCGCTACACTCCACTCCACTCCACTCTACTCCACTCCACTCCACTACACCACGACAGATTAATCATTTTATCAGGTGGGGGGGGGGGGGGGATGGAAGCTGCCACAGTTAAAACTTAGGGTGATATATTTCCCTCACGATCACAAGCCTACAGAAAAAACTATCACCGTGACAGCCTGGGTGGGTAGATAGACGCACCTCTAAACGGTAGTTAAAAATTCCACACACTTAAAAACCTGTTCCATCTTTCAGAAAAAGTAGGTCATTTCGTGCCGGATGGCATTAAAAAACCCAACAATGCATGCACTCAGGTGTCGTGTCTACACACCGTCCCGGAAATTGGAATGCGACTACCTTAATGATGGGTAATTAAAACGGTCGCATGCGCAACATCTGACTGTTGGAGAACCTTGGAACTCTAGCCGAGGAGTGAACAGGTTGTAGTAGGTGTTGCGCAGTGTATGCCAAATAATCCACGCCCGTTTACTCTTAGGTTTAACTGAACCTTGAAAAATCACACACACACACACACAACTATTTTGAATCATAGTTAACTCTTTACGCGATCAACGTTTTATCTATTCACCTCAAGAGAAATAGGCAAACCGGGGACGGAGGGGGGAAGGGAGGGGGTCGCTATAGGCGCATGTGAATATGACGTAACAGAACATAAGGGATAAGGGTTTTCCCGAAATGACCTCTAGTGGTTCTTGTTTTTTGGTCTCAACTTCATTCATCTCAACATAACAGTCCCATTGCTGCTGTCGGCGGTAGGAGCTCCACGCAATGCCACCAGGGTTCGCCATCTCTCTCTGTCTCTGTCTGTCTCTCTCTGTCTGTCTCTGTCTCTCTCTGTCTGTCTGTCTGTTTTCTCTCTCTCTCTCTCTTTTCTCTCTCTCTCTCTCTCTCTCTCTCTCTCTCTCTCTCTCTCTCTCTCTCTCTCTCTCTCTCTCTCTCTCTCTCTCTCTCTCTCTCTCTCTTGTGCTGAGTTCTACCATCTCCTGTAGCCCTCCTAGACCACTGATCTCAGTGATGTAGTTGGCAATGGAGGATGTTGGTGGTCTGTCTCTTTTCCTCTTGCCCTCAACTTACCTTGGAGAGCTGTCGCCTCGTCATCGGATTTGTCTGCTGTATGCTTGTAGTTTCATGACGAACATAGTTCAATCTGCGCTTATCAATTTCAGCCAACATTTGTCTTTGCTTTGAGAGGTAATCAAGAATGCTTCCATTTGCTCTACGTCTGACCATTAATTTGACTTTCCACAAGCCTCCTTCTTCAAAAAAATCCTTGTTCTCTGTATCTCTGATTATTTTTTCGTAAAAAAAGGATGCTGTTTCGACCTTTAGGCACAAGGCATTCCCATAGATTCGAGGTCACCTTCTTTTTTTTATCGGTGTAAGCAGTATTTTCTCATAAAACATACTGAAAAACAGACCTTTTGCGACAAGGGATTCTCCATACATTTAATGTCACCTCCTTTTTTTGTCTACCTTGTTTCCTCAGAACGTGTGCTGGTTTGGGGTTTAAATCACAGGGTTTGGCTCAGTTGCTCTGTTGCAATATGTTATGTTGAGAAAGCCTTCAGCCATGACAAGCTCTTAACACAACGACCTGCACTCTTCCTTTTTAAAGGAGAAAAAAAATCCTCTGAAGTCGGATCAAAACACAGACAAATACACGCGGACCTCTCATTCAGTGTGCCATTTCAAGTCTCACAGTGATTCCCAGGCGGGATGGGTGAGTGAGTCAGAGTGCACATTCTGGGTGACCCCTAGAGTGTTAAGCCATGCTTGTAGGGACCAAACACAAACTCTCTTCCATCACAACAGCTTCAATAGAATTCGGCAATACGTCTGTCCCTCTCTCCACTGCTTTGAAGGTTCTTGGGGTTGTTATCGAAAACACACTCTCCATGCAAAAATTCATCACCCAAACCTGTCAGTCGTGCTACTATCAATTACAGCACATCAGTGCAGTTCGAAAGTACCTGTCCACTGATGCAACATCTAAACTAGTCATGTCTCTCATTCTCTCACGTCTGGACTATTGCAATTCTCTTCTGGCAGGTCTGCCCAGCTTCATCTATCCACTCCCTTCAACGTATACAAAACTCTGCCGCCCGACTAGGCCTCAGAAAGAAAAAATCTGAGCAGTTACTCCTCTCTTGCGATCTCTCCACTGGTTGCCTGTGCCGCAGAGAGTAAACTGTAATAAGATTAGTACCCTTTGTTACAAATGCCTCCACAAAACAGCACCTTCCTACGTCTGTGAATGTCTTCACCTGTGTACACTCCTTCTCGTTCCCTTCGCTCTGCTGCAGATACCTTGTGCTTAAGAATACCTAGATTCAACCAGTCCACGTTGGCCATCGCTCTTTCACTGTTTCTGGTCCATCAATCTGGAATGATCTCCCTCTCTACCTTCGCCAAAAGCCTTCTTCTGAAGCTTTTTAAATCCAGCCTCAAGACACATTTATTTCAAACCTAAGATTCTCCCTTCTTATTCTATCTCATTCTTGTCCCTGCCATCAACAGCCAAAACCCCATCACCCTGCCGAAGTGTATAACCTTTATGTGTGTGCGTGTGTGTATACATTTGAATTTGTAAAACCTATTAATTGTAGCTGGCTGCATGTGAATGAGTGGGATGAACGAAAGTGCTTTGATTTGGGGTTTTTCAAGATATGGCGCGGTATAAATTCCATGTATTATTATCATTAAGCGTGAGGAACGCTCAACAACAACAACAACAACAACAACAAATCACACCGTGTGGTGGTTACCCTCTCTGTACCTTTCCAATATCAATGTTTTCTGAGTATTGCCCCCCCCCCCCCCCCCCCCCCACCCGCCCCTCTTTCCTCATTCTTGTGGGTTTTAGGTGGGGGTGAGTTTAGTGGTTATACTTCGTTGTTGTGGTGGCGGTGGTGGTAGTAGTGTGTAGTGGTAAAGGTGGTGATGGTGGTTGGTGCGCGGGACGTGTGTGTGTATGTGTGTGCGTTGTGTGTGTGATGTTGTGTTTTGAGTGTGTGATTGTGTGCGTTGTGTGTGTGTGTGTGTTGTGTGTGTGTATGTGTGTGTGTTGTTTTGTTGTGTGTGTGTGTGTGGTGTATGTGTGTGCGTTGTGTGTGTGATGTGTGTTGTGTTGTGTGTGTGATGTGTGTGTTGTGTTGTTTGTGTGTGATGTGTGTGTGTGTTGTGGGTGTGTGTGTTGCGTTGTGTGTGTGATGTGTGTTTGTGTGTGTGTGTTGTGTTGTGCGTTGTGTGTTGTGATGTGTGCTGTGTGTGTGTGTGTGATGTGTGTGTTGTGTGTGTGTGTTTTGTGTGGGATGTGTGTGTGTGTGTGTTGTGTTGTGTGTGTGATGTGTGTGTTGTGTTGTTTGTGTGGGATGTGTGTGTGTGTGTTGTGTGTGTGTGTATGTGTGTGCGTTGTGTGTGTGATGTGTGTGTTGTGTTGTGTGTGTGTGTGTGTGTGCGTTGTGTGTGTGATGTGTGTGTTGTGTTGTTTGTGTGGGATGTGTGTGTGTGTTGTGTTGTTTGTGTGGGATGTGTGTGTGTGTTGTGTGTGTGTGTATGTGTGTGCGTTGTGTGTGTGATGTGTGTTGTGTTGTGTGTGTGATGTGTGTGTTGTGTTGTTTGTGTGGGATGTGTGTTGTGTTGTGTGTGTTGTATGTGGGTGGGTTTTTTTCAAAGTCAAACTTTTATTTATAGATGGTATTTTGTTGTTGGGTTTTTTTTTATGTCTGTACGCCTGTCTGTCTGTGTTTGTCTGTTTTATAACAGTTTACTTTCCCGATTTTATGTTGGAGGAGAAAGAGAGACAGACAGACAGATACACGGACTGGACAGGCAAACAAGGAGATAAGAGTTAAGGTGTAGACAGAAAGACAATTGACAAGAAAGAAAGAAAGAAAGAAAGAAAGAAAGAAAGAAGGAAGGAAGGAAGGAAGAAAGAAAGAAAGAAAGAAAGAAAGAAAGAGTTCTAAAAGATTTAATATACAACGACCTTGGCCACAATACAATGCAGGGGTCAGCGTTCAAGGTTGAGAGAGAGAGAGAGAGAGAGAGAGAGAGAGAGAGAGAGAGAGAGAGAGAGAGAGAGAGAGAGAAGAGAGAGAGAGATTTTATTTTCATTTTAGTCTTGTATTTCGAGGATAATGGAATAAGCACTTATGTGGTTTTTTTATATCCAGTCCCCGTGTGTATGCGGTTTTGTAAATTATGTCATCTGTTCCCACCGGCGCACAATGGCCTACTCTTACGAAAAGCAGAACAGGATTTAACATGTGCGCAAGATGTTCTGCGTGCGTTCGCACACTGGACCTCGGTTTATAGTCTCATCCGAACGAAGAGAGAGAGAGAGAGAGAGAGAGAGAGAGAGAGAGAGAGAGAGAGAGAGAGAGAGAGAGAGAGAGAGAGAGAGAGAGAGAGAGAGAGAGAGAGAGTTGTATAACAGTACACTTCCTCACACTAAGGTAAAGCTACAGGTATTCCCATAACCTATGTTGTCGCTGGGGAGGAGGTGTCAGAGACCTCAACTTCTCTAGGAGCCAGCATATTGAGAGCGGCGCTCCCTCGCTGCTTTACCTTCCCTGACCCTAAGGAAGGTAGAGTGCCCATTTACAGCTGGGTGAACTGGGGGACTGTAGTGAAGCCAAGGCACGCAAACGGTCACCCTCCAATTGGTAACCATGCTTAATGCTACTAACCTTAGCTTGGGGAAAAACGAGTGCTCTGACCACTGAGGTATATTCCTTTCTTGCCCCCTGCTAAACTTGATACACCTGAAAAATTCATTACTCTGCAGGTATTTTGTCTCTCCGTTCACTTCCTTGTGGCCAAGTCATGCAAACGGTCATCCATCCACTTGGTAACCACGTCAATGCTGGACGGGACGGGATAGCTCAGTGGTCAGAGCACTCGCTTTCCCCAAGCTAAGGTTAAGCAGCATTGAACGTGGTTACCAAGTGGATGGGTGACCGTTTGCGCGCCTTGGCTTCAGTACAGTTTACCTAGCTGTAAATGGGTACCTGCCCTTTTTAGGGTCCGGGAAGGTAAAGCAGCGAGGAAGAGGAGATGGGCGCCACCATCGATATGCTGGCTCCTGGAGATGCTGAGGTCTCTGATGCTTCGCTCCCCAATGACCACATAGGTTATGGGACTCCTTCCACTACTTTGAAGAGTCAGTGGGGCACTTCACTGAAACTTTTAGGGTGTGTCTTGAGCAAGTGGATCCTGGTGGAGTCCATCCCTCTCCAGATACAGGATGCATGCTGGGTATATTCGTGTTCCCGTAACCCAGCGAACCCTGGCACGAATGACGAAGTTTTTAACGGGCATAATTTTATGACTGTGTTTTTCGTCCTTGTATTGGTTTCATGTCTGTTGACTACCGAGTGATTTCTACAGGCAAACGTTCAGAATGACACAAGAAGTCAAAGGAGATGGGGAGTAAACAGGCAGTAAGTCGCCCCCTCAGCAGGAAAGACTGCAGTCACGTACTTCCCTCTGCTGAATGACAACTTTCTGACTGCTTTGAATTGTATTGTATTGTACTGTATTGTATTGAAATGTACTGTATTGTATTGTATTGTATTGTTTTGTATACCCCTTTAATCCACGGCAGAGTTCTCTGCGTGAAATTCGGCCTGCTCTCCCCGGGGACAGCACGTCACGTCGCCGCAAGAACAGCGCCACCCAAGTAATAATACTATAGATAGATGTTATATAGGGTTATGGGAGCAGATGAGATGAGATTATATATATATATAATCGTTGCATCAGTTAAAAAAAACAACAACAGTAATTCAAATCATGAATTTTGTCTGTCTGTCTGTCTGCCTGTTTGTCTGTCTGTATGAATGCATGCATGCATGCATGAATGTATGACTGACTGAAGGAATGAATGCACGTTCGTACGTGCATTCATTCATTCATTCATTCATACAGACAGACAAGACAGACAGACAGACAAAATTCATCATTTGAATTACTGTTTGTTTTTTTAAACTGATGCAATGATAATAGACAAAATAACGACAGCAGAGATAAGATTTTACCTCCGGCATAGATGTGTTTGCACACACACACACACACACACACACACACACACACACACACACACACACACACAACACACACACACACACACACACACACACACACACACACACACACGCACACACACACACACACACGCACACACACGCACACACACACACACACACACACACACACACACACACACACACACACACACACACACATTACACAAAACCGCGCATGCAGTCCTGCACGTGCACAGGCCTGATATTCTGATATTTTGATATTCCAAAGAACATTTTCATTGGATTGATTTTTGTCTACTTTTCTCCTCCGTTGGAGGGGGGGGGGGGGGAGGGGGGGGGAGCCTGTCGATGTAAATAGCATCCCCACCTTCTGGAAGTTCTGTACTAGAAGTTTCCTCTTTTCTGTCACTCTCTTTGTTTCTGCCTTGCTCATTTTCTTCCTGTCACCTCCTTCTTGTCTATTTTCTGCCTTCTTTGGCTTATTTTTCCCCAGAAAGGCTTAGAAGATAACATTTATCTCTTATTCCGAAGTTGGAAACGCTGGGCCTGAATTGTCAGGTACTTAACGGCAGCGTGATGCCATTTTCGCTCATAATAACAGACAACAACAGTTGCTGTCTGAGCGTTCATCGACGACGACGAAAAAGAAGTCTACTTTTGATAGCCCCCAAAGTAAGCAATTCCGAAGAATAATGTCCTGGGTGCATTTTGACCCACCATCACGGTGATAAGTGAAGCACAACTCCAGCACTGGACTTTACACACACACACTCACACACACACACACACACACACATACACACACACACACCTAGTACCTCTCTCTCTCTCTCTCTCTCTCTCTCTCTCTCTCTATATATATATATATATATATATATTCCTTTTATATATATATATAATTTAGAGAGAGAGAGAGAGAGATATGTATCCCGAATCTGGGGAGGTCATGCCCCACCCCACCTCCGGGAAAAAAAGGGAAAAAAAGGACGTGACATAAAATACTTATATATTCACCGATCAATTACTACTGATCAATAGCCACATCAATCCATCATGATCAGGAAGTACATCTGAATATCCAGATCAATTACTACTTATCAATATCCAGATCACTTACTACTTATCAATATCCAGATCAATTACTACTTATCAATATCCAGATCAAATACTACTCATTAATCAATCACCATAATCAAGAAGTACTTATCAATATCCGGACCCATAACTACTTATCAATATCCTGATCCATAACTACTTATCAATAGCTGGATCC
This sequence comes from Rapana venosa, assembly GCA_028751875.1. Taxonomy (NCBI): domain Eukaryota; kingdom Metazoa; phylum Mollusca; class Gastropoda; order Neogastropoda; family Muricidae; genus Rapana; species Rapana venosa. Next base: position 8,138,824 of record CM054147.1, on the reverse strand, counting down.
ATAACTACTTATCAATAGCTGGATCTATAACTACTTATCAATAGCCGGACCCATAACCTCTTATCAATAGCTGGATCCATACCTACTTATAAATAGCTGGATCTATAACTACTTATCAATAGCTGGATCCATAACTACTTATCAATAGCCGGACCCATAACCTCTTATCAATAGCTGGATCCATACCTACTTATCAATATGCGGATCCATAACTACTTATCAATAGCCGGATCCATGACTACTGATCAGTGTCCAGATCCATAACTACTTATCAATAGCTCGATCTATAACTACTTATCAATATCCTGATCCATACTACTTATCATTAGCCGGATCCATAACTACTTATCAATAGCTGGATCCATTACTACTTATCAATAGCCGGATCCATAACTACTTATCAATAGCCGGATGCATAACTACTTATCAATATGCGGATTCATAACTACTTATCAATAGCCGGATCCATAACTAATCAATAGCCGGATCCATAACTACTTATCAATAGCCGGATCCATAACTACTTATCAATAGCCGGATTCATAACTACTGATCAGTGTCCAGATCAATAAGTTTTCAGCGATCAAGGACTTGACTAAGAACTATGTATCTGTCAGTCACCGTGATCATTGACTACTTATCAGTATCCAGATCAACAGTTTGAGGCTGGCAGGTCTATGGGAACTCCCCCCCCCCTCCCCCCCCCCCCCCCCCACCCTCACCTCCCCCCCCCCAAAAAGCTGAGGGTTTAACGTGCTCTGATGATGGATATTCTGTATCTGTCTTTTTTGTCTGTCTGTGTGTTTCAGACTCGTCGCTATGGTTTTGAGATCGAGTGCCGATGGAGAAAAGATATTAGCGCATATGTCGAGCAGGAAACCCCATTTTGAGCGAACCGAATCACAATTTGCGGCTTTTGGGCACATGTCCTCCGACCAAAACCCTTCCATGATGGTTGTTGCCTTGGAGCCCTCCTTGTCCTCTGACATTCACGAAAACGAGCTCTTCTGCGTTTACCATGTCGACTCCCGCAAGGAGACCAAGCCAGCCGTGGTGAGGCGACGCCCAGCAAAGAGGGTAGAGCTGAAGACTCCCAAACCCCAAGCTGAGGCCAAAACCAACTTCACTCTTCTGATAGATCTGCTAGACGAACAGACAAGGTGGAATCGCGTCTTGGGGGAAAGGGAGGGGCCCGCGGGGAATGAGAACTCTGTCATGGTTTACGATCCGGAAGAAGGGCTGCTCACGAAAGTGGTGAACACCCCTGCTGATGTGAAGGCCACTCTGCTCATCAGCAACGACTCACAGTTTTATGAGCACTTCATATGGCGATGTCAAATGAAAGGGGAACAATTCTCAGCACGGACATTCAAAAAGAAACAGACCTACAGACCTTGCACACCCCAAAATGACCAGGCGTGTGAGCCGAAGAACAACACCACGTGTTTAATAATTATCGGTTTGCTTGTGCTGGTTGTCATCTCTCTGCTGGTCTGTGTCTTCTGCATAATATGTCGGAAAAGAAAGAAGAAACCAAGTGGCCAGTCTTCTATTAAAGATGACGATGAGGGGCGTATACCTATTAACCCTTTCCCATTTTTACCCGCCGTAGCCCGCCGCTGCCCGCTCGCCCGCATCTATTTATACCCGCCGCAGCCCGCCGGACGTCATTTCAGCCTAGTGGGGATTTTCCATCACGCACTAAGCTCTACCTAGTACACGCACACCATGAATGAACATTCCACTGAGGTCAGTATAAACTAAGAAAGGAATGGGCACCAAATTCAGTGCTACACAGCCTCCCTTTCACAAGAAATTGGCCAGTGACTGGCTTTGTCTTCCCCACGCTTTCTTGTAGCTAAAAATGGCAGCAAAGATTGAGCATACAATTTGGAAGGAATATACTGATGTGGAAATTGAAGCTATTTTGGCTCAAGTGAAACAGTTCGAAAGAGAATAAAATGTTGAATCCGATGTTGAAGTAGATGTAGAAGAAAGAGATTAAATAGGAGAAGGTAGTGGGTCGGAAAGTGATGCTGAGGATAACATTCGGTTGGCTTCATAGCAGACGACATGGCGCAGCGCACAAATGCCTAGCTCAGTGCAAGACTTCACGCTGCCGACTGGGCGGCACAAACTCTCCCACTGAATGCCAAGCTCTTAGATTACTTTGTTTTGTTTGTGCCCTAAATTTTTTTTCAAATTGTAGCAGATGAAACTAACAATATGCCAGGCAAAAGATCGCTGTGAAAGGCTTAGTCATAGATCCATTACGACAGAAACAACACCTGAGGAAATTTGGGCTTACCTGTCAGTTTTGATCATGATGGGGATCAAGCGTTTGCCGAGGCTTCATCTCTACTGGTCTACTGATTTGACATTTTCTGAGTCACGGATCAGTAATATTATGACGAAAACCAGATTTCTCAAAATTAATCAGTATTTTCACCTGAGAAACACGCCAACACACCTGGACGCGACACTGGCTGTGACACCTGCATTGCGACAGCCATGTAACTGGCTATTGGTGAAGGACATACTAGTGTCTGTGTAAATAGTAGGCGTCAGCATATATTTGTAAATAATGTATATACGAGCATTAGTCAACGTTGTTTTCAATATGTTTGAATACTTTCCACTGAGAAAGTGTAGACTTGGTGACAGTAATTTTGTGACGTGTGAATGTTCGATTGGATTACCATGACGGCGGATGCGATGGAGGACACATTCAGGCAGGACCACACATATTATTTTTTTTAATCACATACCTATATTGCGCATATTGGAGGGTAGTTGTAGACTAACAGCATGATGTCACTGCAATGTTACCTGTATTTGGTGACAAAGAGGGGACAGCAGCACGACACATGTAGGTAGGACACACATCTTGGGGTGCAGAACAAAGTATGACATCATGTGAATACCTTGGCCAAATATGACTGCTCTGCGAACAATAGTAACTGTGCAGGACTATGTGTACTTGAGGTACCTTATTCTCTGATAAAAACAGCGTAAATTTCCGAATACTACAGAGAGTTTCTCTGTAAGAAATGCGAATGGTAAAGGGTTAAGGTACAAGATACTAGTCTTGATTACAATGCTTCCTATTAAAGGGCAGCTCAGAAATGACCTCCTAGGTGCCTGACGACTTCTGCAGCAACCTGGATCTTCTTGACCGTCAAGTTGTCAGCTTTACTGAAATGTTTCCACACCATATTTAAACACAAAACTACAACAAAAAAGTACAGATCCCCCCCCCCCCCCAAAAAAAAAAAGTAAAGTAAACCAAAAGCAAAAAAAAAAACCACAGGGGGGTGGGGGGGGGGGGGATACTAATAAAAACTGAGAAGGGAAGGTTAAGGAGATCTTCCATCTAACTGTGTCTGGCTCTGCTCTCTTCTGTTGCTGCTGCTGCTGATGATGATGATGATGAAGTGTCCGTGAAATACATCGTCCACAATGACCCCCAAATGAATTCCTCTTTTAGCACAAACTGTAGAGCAAGTAAAAAGGGAACAAAAACCCAAAACACTCTCTTGCAAAAGCAGATATATTATCAATTCGGAAACTGCTATTTTCTAATAGAAGATAATCAGGTAGATTGGTGGTCTAGAGGTAGAAAACGCAAAGACCGGGTTCCAAGTGTGTGGTTGTTCCATCCTCGTTTGGGCCCGAAATGGTTGGTCAGTCTTTAAGTCTTAGTGTGGTGGGGCAGGGGGCAGAAGAATGGACCAAGAAGGCAGAAAATAGACAAGAAGGAGGTGGAAAAGAAACATCCTAAAAACCAAAAGGATCGAAGAGATTCCAAGCACAGAATTTCCAGAAGGTGGGGATGCTATATATACTGACAGGCACCCCCGGCATCCCCACGGGTGGGGAGGTGGGAGGGGGGGGGGAGTGATGTAAAGGGTGTAAGTTCCAGTCGCTGCTGAGTTGCCCAGTTTATGGGGATCTCATCTCGGAGATCCTTGTAGGGGACGGGACAGCTCAGTGGTCAGAGACTCCTTTCCCCAAGCCAAGGTTAAGCAGCGTCGAGCGTGGTTACCAAATGGATGGGTGACCGTTTGCGTGCCTTGGCTTCAGTACAGTCCCCCAGTTCACCCATCTGTAAATGGGTACCTGCCTCTTTAGGGTCAGGGAAGGCAAAGCAGCGAGGGAGAGGAGATGGGCGCCGCCCTCAATATGCTGGCCCCTGGAGAAGCTGAGGTCTCGGATGCCTCACTGCCCTACGACCACATAGGTTATGGGAAAACCTTTACCTTTTACCTCTTGATGTGATTGGTGAGGACTCCACTGTGATGTAGGCGGGCCTTACATCATCGGATGGCACTATAATAGAGCAGGCTCCCATGTACGAACGTCTTGTAGGCATGTTATCTTCCTCACGCGTTGAAACAACAAAAACCTGAACAAACCGTCTCCAAATTCCATGGAAACGCCAGGTACAGCTGTTGACAGACAGACAGACAGACAGACAGGGAATAGCACGCCCAGCTTGCCCGCACGCATAGCGCATCGGATTATACACACGGGGCAGGTGAAACGTCTGATGATAATGGCGTAGCGCTTATGGAATAATTATTGTGTTTGGTAATGCCTGCTTGGAAAAACTAGGCGGAAACCTGGTACCTGCCTATGCCAGATACCCTGTGGATTGGGTGTCTTCAAAAAAAAGCGTGGTTGATGATGATGGTAATTTGGATTATGATTGTGTGTGTGTGTGTGTGTGTGTGTGTGTGTGTGTGTGTGTGTGTGTGTGTGTGTGGTTTCTTTTTTTGCCAGGTGTAGATGAAATGAAATCTGTTTAAAGTGTTGAACATGAGCCTTGGTCTGTAAAAGATAGAAACATAAGGGGAATCCGATTTTTTTACCCTGTGGGAACGATAATTATTGTGAACGTTGTGTGTTCAGTGTGGGTTGACCAACCAAAACAACAACAACAAAAAGATTTTCGGCTGAGTGCCTCCTTTTTAAGAGGGTGCCTCCTTTATAAAGAGGTTTTTTGTTGGGTGCCTCCTTTTCAAATCACAAGCCTGGTGTGTTTTTTTTCTGTGGGTAATTATGTTATTTTTGTTTGGAGTTGGTTGCTTTTGGGGGGGGGGGGGGTGGGGGGGGGGAGGGGGTAACTATGAACTTTGTGAATGTTTGACATTATGATTTTGGTTGTAGTGTTTACTGTTTGTCTCTGAATGAGCGTTTTACTCGTTAGCTGTTATCCATCATGTTTTGTCAATTGTGACTGATTTTTAAAAAAAAAGTTTCATACCATCATTGTATTGTTTTCAGAGTAATCAATCTGTTAATCAGAATTGTAATATGATTATGCTCATTTTTGTATAAGGACAATTTTGTTTTTAAAAATGCGTGCAGTAATATCTAGTACAGCATGAATGAATATTACTCTCTCTCTCTCTGTCTCTCTCTCTCTCTCTCTCTCTCTCTCTCTCTCTCCG
>CM054147.1:8089407-8132871 GCA_028751875.1 Rapana venosa | reverse complement strand
TTTTAGTTTTAACGTTCCCCCAAAATAAAATGTACATCGACAAAAACTAACCAGATAAATTGGGGCCTTTTGTAAAAACTAGAAAATGAACGGTTTTTTTTTGCCTGTCCTATGTTGTGAATTGAGCTTAAAAATTTTAAAAGTTTCGAAGGGCTTTCCCTTTTCACATTTTGCTAAAACACTAACCCAAAATCCGAATAATTTATAAGTAGTTTTTGCTCCGGGGAAAAAATTTTTAAAAGCATGATTTTTCATGTCCCCTTCTTTATGTTACCTAAAAAGGGGGACCCAACTTTTTCCCCCCTTTTGTTTTTTATAAAAATTGGACTTGGGAATTTCAAAAAAAATGAAAATATTTGATTTAAATTTTAAAGTTTGATTCGAACAAAACAATATACAGAAAAAAAATATTTAAAATTTTTTTGTTTTTTGAACAAAAGGGGAAAAAAAGGGGAGAAAAAAAATTTTATAAGGGATGAAAAAATCCCCTTCCCTGTTAGGAACCTAAAAGGAAACAATTTCCCCCTTTTTGTTATTTGATAAGGGTTTGTTAAAAAAGAAACAAAATCAAAAAACTGATTTAATTGTTTTTGTTGTTTAAAACAAAACCCATGAAAATTTTTGAAATGTTGTTTGTGTTTTGAGGATCGGAACCCTTTAATTACTTTTGATTGTATTTCCCAAGGGGAGGGAAAACTTTAAAGTTAGAGTTAAGTTTTTTCTTCTTTCCCTTTTTTTTTTCCTTTTCTTTTCTCCCTTCTGAACAAACACAAAAAAAATTTTCTTTTTTTTTAGATTTTTAAACCCAATTTTTTGAAAGGGAAGTCTCTTTCTTCCTTCCATTCTCTTTCCCCCTTTTTTTTTCCCCTACTTCTTTAAATCTTTAAAACACATTTTTTAAAACTCCCTCTCTCTCTCTCTCTCTCCTCTCTCTCTCCTCTCTCTCTAGATCTTTAAACACTTTTTTAAAAGGGAAAGCCTCTCTCTCTCTCTCTCTCTCTCTGAATTTTAAACCTTTTGAAAGGGAAGCCCTCTCTCTCTCTCTCTCTCTCCCTCCTTCCTCCTCCTCTCCTCTTCTCTCTCTCCTTCCTCTCTCTCCTCTCCTCCTCTCCTCTCTCTCTCTCTGAGATCTTTAAACACATTTTTAAAAGGGGGAACCCCTCTCTCTCTCTCTCTCCTTCTCCTCTCTCTCCTCCCCTTTTCCCCCTTCTCTCTCTCTCCTCTCCTCTGGTTTTAAAAAAATTTTTTTAAAAGGAAGCTCCTCTCTCTCCTTTTTCTCCCCTCTCCCCCTCTCCCCTCTCTCCCCTCTGAGATCTTTAAACACATTTTTAAAAGGGGAAAGCTCTCTCCTCTCTCTCTCTCCCCTCTCCTTTCCTCCCTCTTCTCTCTCTCCTCTCTTCTCCCCCCTTCTCCCCTTTTTGAGATCTTTAAAACATTTTTGAAAGGGAATCTCTCTCTCTCTCCCCTTCTATCTCTCTCTCTCCTCTGAGATCTTTTAAAAAAATTTTTTGAAAGGAAATCTCTTTCTCCCCTCTCCTCTCTCTCTTTTCCCCTCTTTTCCTCTTTTGAGATTTTTTAAACCTTTTTTGAAAGGGAAGCTCTCTCTCTCTCTCTCTCCCCTCTCCTCTCTCTCTCTCCTCTCCTCTCTCTCTCTCTCTCTGAGATTTTAAAAAACCTTTTTAAAAGGGCCCCCCGCTCTCACTCTCCCTCCCCCCTTTTTCTCTCTCTCTCTCCCCTCTCTCTTCTCTGGATCTTTAAACACATTTTTGAAAGGGAAGCTTCTCTCTCTCTCTCCTCTCTCTTCTCCCCTCTCTCTTCTCTCTCTCTCTCTCTTCTCCTGAGTTTAAACACATTTTTGAAAGGGAAGCTCTCTCTCTTCTCTCTCCTCTCTTCCTCCTCCCTCTCTCTCCCCTCCCCCTTCCCCCCTCTATCTCTCCCCTTTTTGAATTTTAAAAACACATTTTTAAAGGGGAAGCTCTCTCTCTCTCTCTCTCTCTCTCCCCTTTTTCCCCCCTTCCTCTCTCCCCCTCTCTTCTCTCTCTCTCTCTTCTCTCCCCCCCGGATTTTTAAAAAACACTTTTTTAAAAGGGGAACAGCTCTCCCCTCTCTCCTCCCTCTCCTTCCTCTCTCCTCTCTCCTCTCTCTCCCTCTGGGGGGGGCCCATCCGTAATCGAAGGTAAAGAGTGGGGAAATTGTCGTATTTGTTTGATAAGTATTTTAATGGCCTTAGTTTTTCATTTTTACATACTTTATAAAGGAGGATGGGGAATATCGTGCAGTTGTACGGGGCGTCTGTGGGCATTTGGGAGTATTCGCCTGCTTCATTCAAAAACGGGCCAAATTCAAATGGCCAGGGCAGCGCCCCATCCTGACGCTAAGAAGTGGGGAGACGGGTTTTTGTTAGGACGACCCTCACCTATTATTCGGGGGGGGGCCTTTTTGCTTCGGTGTGGGATGGGGAGACGAACCCTGGACGGGGTAAAGGAGGGAAGCTGGGCAAACCAGCCTGACAGTGGGGCGGGTGGTCGTACACATCACGGGGAAAACGCAGGGAAAAACCAAAAGTAAGTGAGATAGGCCGCCACAACCTACAATGTACACAGAGACAGGATCCTCTCCTACAGTAGCTCCTGGGGAAAACATTCACCACGTGAGGGCCAAGAGGGAAAAAGTGGAGAATTTGCTAAAAGACAAAACAGAGACTGAGGAGTCAAATACAAATGTTGACAAAACAGTGTTGACCCTTAAAAAGAGAAATTTTTAAATATTAACAAGACATGAACAACTTAGGACTGAAAATTTAGAGTTAAAGCAATAAAATACAAAACTGATGGACAAGTGAAAAAACTAGAAAAAAAAAACAGCGTTAAGAAGGGCCCGGTCAAGAGGAAACAATTTTCATTTTCAGGGCAGGGAAAAAAAAAAGAATAGACTGGAGCTGATTGGAAATGTTCTGAAAAATCTTTTTTTCCCCAAAAAAATGGATGTAGCAGATTTAAGTTTGTAGTGTGCACGGGAAAATTCAAAAACCCAACTCCCCCTTTATTGCCAGGTGTTTTTTTTTATCAAGAAACTTGAAAATTAAAGGGCTAAAACTCGTTTGAAAGGTTCAAGATTTTGTGAACGATTTTTTCCAAAACTGTTTGAGATATTAGGCACAACTGGCCCCAACTTAAAGAGTGCAGGGGGGAAAAAATGTGGAATGGTCTTTGATCATTGATCTTTAAAGGGCGAAAGGATGCCCCAAAAAGATTAAAAAAAAGGGGGAATAGCTTTTTGGCCGGCCCAAAAATCACCCTCCTAGTTTTAAATTTTCAGGGGGTGGGAAAAAGTAAACAGACAGGGTCACCAGCCCTTAACACTGATTAAGGGGTTACCCAAGTGGGCTCATTTGTGGTGAAGTGAGGATGACACTTTTCCATGTAAGGGCTAGAAAAAGAAGGTCTGTTTTGGGCCCTAGGTCTAACACCACTGACCATGTGTTTTGTAGGTTTCCTTTAAAGATTCTTTAATGCTGCGAAAGCATGAAGTGGTTTGTCATTTCTTTTAATTGTGAAATGTCGTCTTGAGGGTGGGGACAATTAAATTGTGGTAATAAGTAAAAAAATTTAAAACTTTTTTTTTTTTTTTTTTGGAAACGTAAAGGGATTGTTGCCCAAAACGTCTATAAGATTTTATTTTATGTGCTAGTTTTGATTTATATGTTGAAAAAACATTCCTGGAAAATTCCACCCCAGATTTTTTTACGGGGTATAAGGCCTTCGAAGTCGGCAAAAAAAGTTAGCCATCAAGGGGGCGTTTAGTTTTTTTTTTTATTTTTTTAAATAAGGCATGAGTTAAAACCCCTTTTGTGAATTGTTTGATGTTCCTTTCCCTAATTTTCACTTTTCTTTTGGACAAATCTCGTTGTGTACAGAAAGAAATGTTTTTTTTGCCCTGTGTGTATATCCCACCTAAAGGGTTTCCCTTTTTTTAAACGTTTTGAAAATGTTTTGGAAATTGCATGTTGGAAAATGTTTAGTAAATTGTGGGGACAGGATAAGTAGTAAATACTTGTGGAGATTAAACAGCGGGCCCTAAAATTTTTTCTTGTCAGCTGTAGTAAATGACTTTGTTCAGAGCCAAAGTAAAAGTTTCCTCAGCGGGCACAATTCTAAAGTTGGTTATCAACAATTATGGAAAATTTATTGAATATGTCACTGCTCTTATTTTACAAATCAAAAGGGGCGTATGTAAGGGGTGACCAACAAGGACGCTATACATCTCCGGACGGAGGATTAGGGTTAATGATTTTTTTTTAGTGTCAATGATTTGTTTTCTCATTTTTTTTGGATCTGCCGTATGTTTTTTGCGGAGGTTCTGACTCCGATCCCCTTTCCCTGTTGAATTTTATATTAATCCAGTATAAAAACAGGGTGGAAACTGTTAAGCCATCTGTTAGGAAAATTTGTATGGGATGAAAACAACTCTCAGTTTATAAAGAAAATCCCAGATGTGAACATTGTGAAATTTTATTAGCCTTTCAGATGTTGTGAGAAATTATGAAGCTTTAGATTTGTTTAATGGTTTCATAAAAGCCAGGCTGAATGTATAAGAAAAAGGTACATACAATAAAGGTCCATAAAATTGATACTTGGGTTTGAAATGAATTAAAAGTATGAATAAAGGTCAAAAAAACTTCTGAAACTTTCCAAAAAAACTTTTAAGAAATGAGGAAAAAAAACGTGTACGGGCTAAGAAGGGTATAATGCATGCTTGAACGAAAAAAGAACAGTATAATAAGCCTTACTTGCAGAAGATTCATCTATCTCTTCTCAAACCAGTTTGGGAAAAATGTTAAGAAGGCGTCATTTAAAAAAGCAGCCCAAAAAAAGTATATCATTTTTACAGATGTTTCAACATTTCAAAAACCCCGTTTGGGAAAGATCATTTCCAACTCCATGATTACGATGTTGACAGGATGGGAACGAGGACATTTGATCGCCTTATCTAAAGTTAGTATTAGGGGCACTTAAAATTAAAGAGTAGAAAAGGGCCCGGCCTGATCAAATCATTGGGGAATTGCTAAAATATGGGGGTAAAATATTTGCTTTTCCTTCTAAAACTATTCAACAAAATTTTTATGAGGTCTTTTTCCAGAAACTGGGGCTGAATCTTTTTAAAACTAAAATTGCTAAAAAGGGGGGATGTTTATAACCCAATAACTACCCGGGGGAATTCCTTACTGACATAATAGTAAATTATAAGTACTTTTATTAACAATAGGTTTTCAAAAAGGGGTTTTGAAAAAAATATACAGGGAACACCAAGCTGGTTTTAGAGAGGTTACTCCACTATAGATCATATGTTTTTCTCGCTTTCGTTTGTACAGAAACAGTTTGCCAAACCTAGCTAAAGGCATTTATTGACTTTGAAAAAGCATTGATTCTGTTAACGGAACTTGTTGTGGCCTATTCCCTAAAAAATGGTGTGAAGGTAAATATTACGGTTTGGAGCCTGTAAACGAATGTCAGAACAGAAAAAGATGTGGAACTAAAGTGACTGACATAAATTTTGTACCACTGGTGTTAAACAGGGTGGGGTGATGTGCCCCCTTTTTGTTTTCATTTTTTTTCAATGATAACCCGAACATCCCTCAATAATGGGAAACAGGCCCCCACGTTCCCCAAGTTTTTCAGATTGTTTATTCTTCGCTTGCTGATTTAGTTATCTTGCTTCGAAACAGCGGGTTTCAAAAACTTTTAACGCTTAAACAGTGCTTCAACAGCACGGATTTAAGGATAATCTGAGTAAGATAAATTTGTTGTTTCAGAAAAGGGTTTATTTAATTTTTTGCGCTCTAAAAATGGTTGCAATGGAAATATCATGCCTGTGATTTAAGTATATAAATATTTAGGATGTTTTTTTATAAGCTTATTTCCCAACTGCTTAAAGATGGGAAGTGTGGTAAACGAAGCTTGTTATTTTGTTGAAAAAACTACGAAAATTGAATAATAACTCTTTTTTATTTGTTCATTAAGATATTTGATGCACAAATACAACCCCCGTGTTATATGGTGCAGAAATATGGGGGTTGGATGCACTGTAACACATTTAATCGTACACCCCTTTGCTTTAAACATTTTTGGCTTAGATAGACGTCACCAATATCTTTTTTTAGTGAAAATAATAGATACCCCTCTTGTTAAAGCCGTAAATGCTTAGTATTGGTTAAGATTCTGATATGAAAGAGAGCAGGACCATTTAAATCCTACAAGATGTTTTTATTAATGTCAAAGGAAAAAAAATTGGGCAACAAAATACGTACCTGTTTTTGTGTGAACTCGGGTTTTGGATTTGTTTTGGGTCAATCAAGGGGTCGGAAATTGTAGAAGTTTTTTAACGCTTTTAGGCAAAAATTGATTTACTGCCGAGGCCCGCATGGAGTACAATACAAAACAGTGGAAGATTTCCCAAAAGACAGACAATTTTTAAGTTCCATGATTCAAACTTATTAAAATTGATATGGAAAACATTGAAAAAAAGAATAATGTCTAAGTTTGACTTGGTGTTCAGATAAAGTTTTTTAAATTCAGATACAGGAAATGATATGACGCGTCAGGCTGTTATGCCCTTTTGTAACAAGCCCGGAGGATGAAGTACACTTTTGTCTTTTGGTCCAGTATTTAGGATGTTAGGGAAACACATCCCTGTTAAATATAGTAACGCCTAATTTATTTTAATCTGTTTTTTCCCGCATCAAGTCATCCTGGGTTGTGCGCAGCCTCACTTAATTTGTGTAAAACCTTTAAATAAAAAGATAATGTTATCCAAGTGATATTTTTGGGCTTTGTTTTACAGAACATTTTCCCCTTTTTGTTTTTGTTGGGTTGTTGCGTTGTTGTGTGTTTGTGGTTGTTAAAAAAAAAAAATACTAAGGCAGTTGGGATTTTTTTGTATGGGTTGTTTTTGTGAATAAAAATCGTTCGAGTTTCGAGTTTGGTTCGAGTTCCTTCTCTCCTCTCTCTCTCTCCTCTCTCTCTCTCTTCTCTCTCTCTCTCTCTCTCTCCTCTTCTCTCTCTCTCTCTCTCTCTCTCAACAACCAACACACCCACGTACACACACTCACTCGCGCGCGGCGCAAGGGGATTTTTTTTTTTTTTTTTTTTTACCTTTCCTTTTAAAAAATATTGAAATTAAAATGATTAATAAAAAAAAAAAAATCTTTAAAAAAAAGTCTCGTCGCTTTGCCTCATAATTACCGAGATCATTAAAGTTTGCACGTATCACAAATGGGCGAAGGGAGATTTGACATATCAAAACTGGGACCACTCGTCCAGACAGGTTTATCATCATTATGTTAACGCATCACAGGCAGACTGTTTAGACTATCTCTCTCTCTCTCTCTCTCTCTCTCTCTCTCATCTCTCTCTCTCTCTCTCTCCCCTTGGTGTATCAGACATAAATATCCATAAATTTAGATAAATAAACATGATTTTGATGACCCAGGTGCTAGGGCCCATTATGTAAGCAAGCAGTGGAAGATGAAGTCCATTTTGTGTTGCGCTGTCCATATTAGAAGGTGTTATAATAATAATAACATAGTAATCAAAATTTTTTAAAATAAAGGGTATTTATATAGTGCTGTATCTTGCACAGAAAATAAAAGGGCGCTTGTTTACACAGTCAAGCAACCAATAGCAAGTGTTAGACAAAAATTGCATTACCGTAAAATATAGTAAACAGCCTAATTTATTAGATTCTGTTTACTTATGGCGTCTAGTCACCCTGAGATTGTGCGCAGCCTTAATTTAAAATTTGTGTAAAGCCTTTAGAATAAGAGATATCTTGGTTTCTTAAGTCACATCCTTGTAACTGATTTTTGTTGTGGTAATCAATAACATTTTGGTCTTTTGTGCTTCCTTATTTTTTCTCACTAAAATACTAAGCAGTTCGGCAACCCCCCTTCATGTATGGGCCAATGGCCTTTTTAGTGAATAAATTATTCGAGTTCGAGTTCGAGTTCGAGTTCGAGTTCTCTCTCTCTCTCTTCCTCACTCTCTCTCTCCTCCCGAATCTTTTAAAAACATTTTTGAAAGGGAAGCTCTCTCTCTCTCTCTTCTCCTTTTTCTTCTCTCTCTCTGAGATCTTTAAACACATTTTTTAAAGGGGAAACTCTCTCTCTCTCTCCTCTCTCTCTTTTCCCTCCTCTCTCCTCTCTCTCATTTCCCGGGCCCCCTCTCTTTTCTCCTTCCCCTCTCCCTCTCTCTCTCTCTCTGAGATCTTTAAACACATTTTTTAAAGGAAGCTCCCCTCTCTCTCTCTCCCCCTCTTCTTTCCCCTCTCTCTCTCTCTTTTCTCTCTCTTTTGAGATCTTTAAACACATTTTGAAAGGGAAGCTCCCCCTCTCTCTCTCTCCCTCTCTCTCTCTCTCTCTCTCTCTCTCTCTGAGAACTTTTAAACACCCTTTTTGAAAGGGAAGCTCCTTTTCTCTCTCCTCCATTCTCTCTCCACCCACCCTCTCTCTCTTCTCTCCATCTATCTCTCCGTTTCCCCCCTCTCTGAGATCTTTAACCATTTTTAAAGGAAGTTTTCCTCTCTCGTCTCTCTCTCTTCTCATTTCCTCTCACCTCTCTCTCTCTCTCCCCTGAGATCTTAAACACATTTTGAAAGGGAAGCTCTCCTTCTCTCTCTCTCTCACCTCTCCTCTCAATCTCTCTCATTCTCTCTTCTCAATCTCTTCTCTCTCTCTCTTCTCTGAGATCTTTAAACACATTTTTGAAGGGAAGCTCTTCTCTCTCTCTCTCTCTCTCCCTGCATCTCTTCTTCTCCCTCTCTCTTCTTCTCTTTCTCTCTTCTTTTCTCTCTGAAGGGGGGCTTTTAACACATTTTTGAAAGGGAAGCTCTCTCTCTCTCTCTCTCTCTCTCCTCTCCTCTCTCTTCTTCCTCTTCTCTCTCTCTATCTTTTTTTTTTGGTTCTCTTTTTGTTTTTTTTTTTTTTTTGGTGGGGGGGGTTGTTTTTTTCTTTTGTTTGTTTTTTTTTGTTTTGGGGGGTGTTCTGCTTTTTTTGCTTGTTTGATTGTGGGGGTTGTTTTTTTTTTTTTTTTCTTTTTCTTTTTAAAGTTTTTTCCTTATGGGTTTCTACCGTTGAAAGTATGAGTACGAGTTCATTTATTAATATGTACCCTACGGCGGGACAGATTAAAAAGCACATGATATATTTATTATCCGAAAAAAATAATTTCTCTATTACTTACAATGTGTAAAATGTCCTTTTTATACCTTATTTTCCCCCCCCCCCCCTCTTTATTGTGTGAGTGTATGGGTATTGCACTTATTTTTATTATCATGACATTCAATTTGTAGATAAATTAAAAAGTGTTGGTGTTTATCGTGTGGTCTGTGAGTAAATTTTATATTTAGCTTATCCTTTACACAAAAACACACACACACACACCCACTCACTCACTCCCTCCATTCTCTCTCTCTACTGTATAGTTTAGATTTCCCTTCTTTTGTTTTGTTTCTTGTTTTATTGTGTGAAAATGGGTGTTGATTTATTTCATTATCATGACATACAATTTGAGGACGAGTATAATCAAAAATGATTGTTGTTTGGTGATCGTGTACTGTTTTGGGAATTATATATTGGATGTTATCTTTGAAATACCCACACCGCTCTTCGTCTCTGTCCTCTGTCTCTGTCTCTCTCTCTTCTCTCTGTCTCTCTCTCTCTCTCTCCTCCCCTCTCTCTCTCTCTCTCTCTCACCTTTTATCGTTTTGCTTATTGTTTATGGTGAAATCCTGATGAAGGATTCATATTTTATATTTTCAATACTTATTGGATTTTGTCCTTTGTACTTAAAGTCTTATGAGTGCCCTATTTCAATATCTTATTGTTATGTGGGGACAAGTATATGACCATTTAAACGATGTGTAGATTTTTATCTTTATACTTATTAAGTTTGGTTTTATCTTTTTGGTTTGTTGTTGTTTCTGTTTCCTTTCTTTTCTTTTTTTTCTTCTTTTGTTGGGCTTGGTTTTTCTTTCTCTTTTTTTTTGTTTGTTTTGGTTATGGTTTTTTTCTCTGGGGGTGGTGGGGTGGGGGGGGGGTAGTGGGGGGGTTTTTTAGGGTTTTCTTTCATTAGTTTGCTTGGGGGGGGGGGGGTGGGGGGTGGGAGGGGGGGGAGGGGCTGTTTTGAAAAGGGTTATTTCCCCATTTTCTACTGTGAGACTGAATAAGTGTTGGGTTATTATTAAGATCTACCCCTACGGGCGGGGACTGGATTAAAAAAGCACATGAGTGCTTATTCATTATCCTCGAAATAAAAGAATTTGTCATTCTCTCTCTCTCTCTCTTCTCTCTTCTCTCTCCCCCTCTCTCTCCCCTTCTCTCTCTCTCTCTCTTCTCTCTGCCTACAGGGGTGCACAGCACTGCAGCTAGTTGAAGGTGTGTTTTGCATCCTTTCAGTAATTCCCTCAAGTACCAAGGGCTGACATAGTGTTCCAGGTCTACGTTGGTGACTGACTGTATAAGACACTATGCCGTCGGGGCAGCTGGATTTCAGAGCGTCTTGTGGATGCTTCCTGGCAATTTTTTCAACATTTCATGTGGAAGAGAGCCTGTTTAAGAGGGCAATGCGAGTGACCATTTAAAAGCTCGCTGGGGCGTTGCCAGTGTTTTCCTTGGCTTGTCCCTCGTCAATTTGTTCTGGGGGGACAATTTGTTCCTACGTCGTGGAGAAAACCAGCTGCTGCTACTTGGGGGAGACGTGGAGGCGAACCCTGGACCCAACCCAACAACTCTGCTGCCTCCACTCTTCCAGCAGCACACGGGTGACGAGGCTTCACACGTTATCATCCTTCTTGCTCCAGCAAGGAACCATCCATAACTAGGTCATGTCCCACGCTGCAAAAGAAAGAACGGGAAAATGGACACTGTCATGGAAACCTCGATCGCTTGCAATAGGGCCACACGCCCTTGCATGACCTGGTGCACAGCATCAGGGATGAAGTCCGGGGGCTGCGTCAGAAGAATGAGACTTTGAGAAACAAAATCGGATTTGTGTGACAAAGTCAATAAAACCCTTTAAAAGAATATGATGATCTGGGAAAAAAAGGTCTAGAAGAAACAATCTGATTTTTCACGGTGTGAGGAAGACAGGGAAAGAAACCAATGAAGAATGTGAGGGTTTGATTCAGGACTTGTTAACAGACAAACTTGAGCTACCCGACACATTCGAATTTGATCGTGTACACCGCATTAATTCTAGAACTGACTCACCGATTGTTGCCCGATTTTCTTTTTACAAACAGAAGGTTAAGATCTTGAAGGCAAAGCAAAAGCTGAAAGGAACAAACAGGTTCATAGGGGAAGATTTCTCTCAGAAGGTTAGGAAATCCGACGCAAGTTGGCTCCCACCTCAAGCAAGCCAAAGATGAGGGAAGACAGGCCCGCATGGTCCATGACCATCTCTTTATTGATGGCAGGAAATTTGGCCTGGATCCCCATGACAATCTGACAGAAATCAGATAGGGACACGGCCGGCCTTATGCTGGGGGAAAGAATAGTGGGGTTAATTCTGATGGGGGACCAAAAATTTACCTGTCACATAGCAATTTGCCAGTGCATGCATGTAATGGCCCTCTGTTTGGTTTGGCTTCACATATTGCACTGAAACACCACAGCAGGAGCCAGTTGTACACACACTGGAGGGTGTGTGTGTCCATGAGGGTTTGGGTGTGCTTTTTCGCTTCTCCCTCCTTGTGTCAAAAGTTTGAGGGGTCCAATGAATGTATAGGCTTGATAAAGATTTGCCTTCCGATAATTCTTGTGTTGTAGATGTCTGTCCTATGGTAGATAACTGTAGAACTGTGTCTTTTTTGTCATGGAATGTCAATGGATTGCGTTGGAAATACATTTTTGATGATTTTGTGAAATACCTGTCATCATTTGATTTTATATGTCTTACAGAGACTTTTGAGGAAGCTGTCGATATTGATTTATTTTCTGGATTTCAAATGTATGTAAAACCTGCTGTTAAATTGACAAAACAGGAGAGAAAATCAGGTGGTATCTTGTGTTTATTCAAACGGGAGTTATGTTCCCATGTCCCTGAATTAGAAGTTAAGTATGAAAATATATGTGCGTTTCTGATTGATAAGCAATTATTGAACTTGCAAAGATATTTTGTATGTATGCGTTTATGTCCCACCTGAAGGTTCTCCTTTCTACACACATTTTGATTATGATCATGGAATCATGCTACTTGAAGACTGCTTATGTGATTTGTTGTTGTTACTTGATGCTGTTTATTTAATCCTTTGTGGTGACTTCAATAGTCGAATTTCTAATATATCTCCATCTCATACAGTACATGACACTCAACATCAATTCAAGAGTTATACAGTAAGTTCTAGCCGTTGTTCTCAGGATTCTCAAATTAACTGTTATGGTAAATGTCTGTTAAACATGTGCACTGCTTTGGATTTGAGTGTTTTAAATGGTTTTGTGTCACGGCAACCAGACAGGTTGCTACACATTTGCTTAGTGACAGTGGATGCAGTGAAAATGATTATGTTATTATGTCAAACGAACTGTACGAGTCTGTTTCTGAATTGTGTGAACTGCATGTAGCTGATCGAATTGAATCAGATCACTTTCCTATGGAATTTCGTATTGTATTTTCAACAGAGAATGTTCTTAAAAGTCAGGATATCAATGCTGTACAAATCATAGATAAGTTTATTTGGAATGAAGAATGTAGTCAAGAGTTCTATGATAAGTTACACGAAACAAGCATGCAAGATAGATTCAGTTCTGCAATAGAAATTATTGACATGAATGTTAACGATGCTTTAGATTTATAAAATGACTGTATCAGAGAATGTGCATCATGCATGAAGAAGAAAATTAGGATTGATCAAAATAGACATCAGCAAGGTTGATTCGATGAGATATGTTTTGATAGCAGAAAGAGAGTTCGTAGTTTGTTAAGAAGATTCAGGCGCTCAGGGTATAAAGCAGATAAGGATTGTTATGTTAGAGCTAGAAGAGAATACAAAAATACATTAATTACAAAGAAAAAGATGTTTAATGAAGCTATGTTGAAAAAACTTGTATCTAGTATAAATAACCAGAAAGATTTCTGGGCTCATATGAACAAAATTTCGTTTAAGAAGAAGGGCACTAAGAATAATATTCTGCAGATGAATGGTTTCACCATTTCAAGGGATTATTGGATAAAGATTCATTGGATGGTATCAGCGACTGTGATTTTCTTGAACAAGAACATGACTTCATGGATCGTCCAATTTCTGAAGAAGAAGTCTTGTTTGCGCTTCGAAAATTGAAAAATCGCAAAGCTGCAGGTCCAGATGGGATTACTGGGGAACTTTTAAAAGCTCCTTGCCACCAAATAGTTAATTTCTTTGTAAAGTTTCTCAGTATTCTATTCGATAAAGGCATTTTCCCTGAGAGCTGGTCTGAATCTGTGATTCTTCCTCTTTATAAGAAAGGCAATGTTAATGACAAATAATTATAGAGGAATTTCACTTTCAGATATTAGTAGTAAAATATTTAGTACCATTATTAACAGAAGGCTTCAAGAATATGTAACACAGTATGATATAACTGGTGAACACCAGGCTGGATTTAAGCATGGCTACTCAACCATTGACCATATGTTTACTCTTTTGGCGTTGATACAGAAACAATTCTCTTTGAATCAAATTGTATGTAGCCTTTATCGATTTTGAAAAAGCTTTCGATTCTATAAACAGAAATTTGTTGTGGCCTATTCTGATAAAGCAAGGAATTCGAGGAAAACTATTTAAATGTGTCAAAAGTATGTATAATACAGTTAAAACTAGAGTTAGATATGGCAACAAACTAACTGATTATATCAACTGTAGCAGAGGAGTAAAACAAGGAGATGTATGTAGTCCTGTTCTGTTCACGCTATTTGTAAATGAATTAGCAGTACAACTAATTAAAAAAGGAAGACATGGTGCCAGATTTACAAATGATTCTATTGAACTATTTATTTTGTTATTGGCTGATGATATTGTTTTGTTTTCTGAGACAGTGATTGGATTGCAAACTCAGCTCAACAACTTAAAGAAAGCAGCGAGTGAACTGGAACTGAAAGTCAACTTGAACAAAAGTAATATCGTAGTATTTAGAAAAGGAGGTCATCTTGCAGCAAGAGAAAAATAGTTTTATGATAATGTTCCAATGCCTATTGTAAATGCTTATAAATATCTAGGTATAATTTTTTCTACTCGATTAAGTTTTGCAGCTGCTTGTAGGGACCTATCTAGTAAAGCAAAGAATGCCCTGTTTCAGATCATGAAGAAACTGTTTGTGTTAAATAATAATTCTCTACAGCTGTTTGTTAAGATATTTGATACACAAGTACAGCCTATAATGCAGTATGGTTCTGAACTGTGGGGCTTGGATGTAAAAGCTGCTGAGCTCTGTGAATCTGTTCATTTGTTTGGACTGAAAAAGTTTTTAGGGGTAAAAAGAAAAACACCAAACGATTTAATATATGGAGAAACAAACAGATACCCTATTTTCATTACTTCCGCTGTTAGGTGTATACAGTACTGGTTTAAATTATTAAAGATGAATAACCATAGGCTACCTCAAAAGGCATATAATATGTTGCTTGATTTAGATGCAAGGGGTAAAGTTAATTGGGTATCTAATATACGAATATGTTTATCTGAACTGGGGCTTGGATATGCATGGATCTATCAGGGAGTAGGGCAAGAAAATATATTTATTAAAACTCTTCGTCAGAGAATGGTTGACTGTAGATGGCAAAAGTGGGAAAACCATATCAACTCTAGCGATAGATTCGATTTATACAGGGTTTATAGTTCAACACATGTAGTAAAGAAATATATCTCAATGAACATGGATAAACACTTGAGATTCATTCTCACTAGGTTTCTTTCAGCATATCGGACATTAATGCACATGCTTTCCGCTATAGACGAGTCTCTGCTACCATATGCTATGTCCACTATGTAAAGAATCAGCTGAAGACGAAGTCCATTTTGTTTTGAAGTGTCCTGCTCTCACTACTTTACGTATAAGATTTATTCCACAGAAATTCGATGCCCGAACTAAGTTTGTTGAAGGCATCAGTCCATGATAAAATTGTTCATAATCTGGCTCTATTTTTGTATAAGGCTTTTCAGTTACGAGAAAAACTTACGTCTTAGGCTCTCATGTCTTTGGTACAGATGTATTATGTGCTGTTTTGTATGTTGTATACGCATATACATTATTTGCTTTTTTCTGCCCCCTTTCATATGGGGCTATGGCCTAACATGAATAAACCATCTGAAGTCTGAAGTCTGAAGTCTCTGCCTACACCAAACAGAACTGCCCACAATCAAACCAGAACAGCCAAATATCTGCATGACTTTGTGTGGCCCTACATGATACAGCCTAAGTTGATACAAACTCATAAATATGATAGATTCAGAGCATTGTTATCAGGCATATTCAAGCACGTGCATGTGATTAAATGATTTTTCAAAAAAAGGTATTCTATTGGGGTATTTATGGCGGGAGAGGGTTTGTAAAAAAAAAAAAGGGGGGGGGGTTTGGGGGGGGGGGGGTCGAATTTTTGGTTTGGGTTTTTTGCGGTTTGAAGGTTGGGTGGGGGTTGGGGAGGGGGAGGAGGAAGAGGAGGTTAGTGGGTTGTTTGGGTATGGTTCTGTGTGTGTGTGTGTGTGTGTCCTTTTTTTTTTTTTTTAGGACAGTGTAAGTTATTTGAAGGTTTCAGGAGGTGTTGTTTTTGTTTTTTGTGAAGTGAAAGTTACTGGAGCGACTGAAACTGAATGAGGTGACAGCCCTGATATAGCTTTCGTGGTCGGTAAAGCTGTAAACATATGGAATGAATGGAGTGTGTGTGTGTGTGTGTGTGTGTGCTTCGCTGGCGCATGCAATGCATGTGCTCTGTCTCTTTTTGTGTGTGTGTTAATCTAGGGAAGGAACTAAATGCATGCTACATATGTGTACATTATCACACAATCGCTAACAGCCGTGGTAGCTTTTTTCTTTTTCTTTTCGTTCCTTGGCTAGAGCTCCAAGTTCAGCAATGGTGAGATGTTGGGTATGTCACGTTTTTACCCATCATTTTTAAAAAATTATATTTATTTATTCTTTTATATCGAGGATAATGGAATAAGCACTTTTGTGCTTTTTTAAAAATCCAGTTCCCGTGTGTATGCGGTTTTGTAAATTCTGTCATCTGTTCCCACCGGCACACAATGGCCTACTCTTCCGAAAAGCGGAACAGGATCTAACGTGTGCGCAAGATGTTCTGCGTGCGTTCGCACACGGGGCCTCGGTTTATAGTCTCATCCGAAGGACTTTTGGGGATAGTGGAGTCTGTACTGATGTTTACTCCAGGGGAAAATATCCCCTTGAACGGGAATCGAACCCCGGTCGTCAGATTGCGAGCGAAATGTTTTGACCACTAGTCTATCACGTTTTAAGGCAGCCACATGCTATGTGCCGGTGGGATGCAACCTGTAAGTGGCATAGCAGTTTTGCTGTTCTGGTTGGTTGGTTGGTTGGTTGGTTGGTTGGTTTTTTTCCCCTTATTCTTTTACGTTCCTCGGCTACAATTCAGAGGTTCACGACTGGTGAGATTTTGCTTATGCAGCCAGCATAACGATCATCATGTTGGTGATTATCTTCCATGCTTTGCTTAAAGTCTTGTGATCCACACTCATCTGTTCCGTTTTTGTTGGTGGTGGTGGTGGTGTTGTTGTTGTTTGGGTTTTGTTTGTTGTTGTGTTGGTTGTTTTAAAAAAAAAAAAAAAAAAAGGATGGCGAATACTACGACCGATTTTTTGTTGCCCTAATGTGATTGCTTGTCCTTAAGTTAAAACAAAACAAAACAAAACAGCCTCCGCCGCTCCACACACACACACACACACACACACACACACACACACACACACACACACACACGCACGCACGCACACGCACACACACGCACACGCACACACACACACACACACGCACGCACGCACGCACACGCACACACACGCACACCCCACAACACACACACGCCCCACGCGCGCGCCCGAGTTTATATGAAACTTGTAGCAGGCCAAGTCCTTTTGGGAAGAAGTGATGGATTTGATCGCTAAGGAGAAGAAAAAGGTGGAGGAGGAAGAAGAGGAGGAGGAGGAGGAGGAGAAAAGAAGAAAAAGAAAGAGGAGGAGAAGAAGGAGGAGGAGGGGGAGAAGGAGGAGGAGGAGGAGATAAAGAAGGAGGGGGGGAGGAGAAGAAGGAGGGGGAAGAAGGAGGATGAGGAGGAGAAAAAAAAGAAGAAGGAGGGGGAAAAAGAAGAGTAGGAGAAGTTGAAGGCAGAGGAGAAGAATTTGAAGAAGAAGGAGGAGGAGGGAAAAAGAAGGAGGGGAGAAAAAGAAGAAGGAGGAGGAGGGGGACAAAGAAGGAGGAGGAGAAAAAGAAGAAGGAGGAGGAGGAGAAAAAGAGAAGGAGGAGGAGGAGAAAAAGAAGAAGGAGAAAAAACAAGGAGAAGAAGAAGAAGAAGAAGGAGGAGGAAAAGAAAAAGAAGGAGGGGAAAGAAGAAGGGAGGAAGAGGGGAGGAGAGTTATCCCCTTTAAAATTTCCTACACAGACCGGAAGAGTTCGTTGCATACAAAACAAAACAAAAATGAGACTTGGACCATGTCCAAAGGTCTGTTAGCAATGGATGAAGGCTGAGTGACCTGGCCCCCTTATCAGTATTACATTGCCGTCATGTTCTACACACCACCCCACACACACACACACACAACAAAACGTCCCAAAGTGGAGACCGTCTCACCAGCCGTGACCAGCTCTTAGCATAACAATAACTTGCACTCCCCTTCACAGGGAGGCAGAAATCCTCTGAAGTTGGAAGTACGGCTGCCTCTATGGCGGAAGTACTTAATAAAGAGTCATAATGATACGCAAGCTTCTCACCCAGCCTGAACTTTAAATCTCACAGTGATTCGATTCCCAGGTGAGATGAGTCAATCAAGAGTGCATATTCTGGGTCTAACACCCCCCCCCCCTCCCCCCATCCCCCAAGCTGTTAAGCCGGGGGAAGCACAACAAAAACAACACACACAGCACACACATAATAAAAGTATACACTACCTATACTAAACACAACTGCGCAAATTCAAACCAGCCATTGCACAACAGCAACAACAACAACAACAACACACACAGCACACACATAATAATAGTATACATTACCGATTCTAAACACAACTGCGCAAATTCAAACCAGCCACTACACAACAACAACGACAACAACAACAACAACATATTGCACACAGGGAAACAGATGCAAAACATATGTGTAACCTGTCAGCTACGGCACGCGACATAAACATTAGTGTTACTCGTAGGCTACGTTAGCTGACGACAGTTGATCTCAATCTTAACTGTTTGAGCGGAATGTAGAACTCACGGGGATTCGAACTCCAGCCAACAAGATCCTATAACAAGATTCAGCACCGCCTGTGCACGCCCTGCACCTTCTCAGAAAGAAAAACCACAAAACAAAACTAAACAAAAATTGGTGGTGGTGGTGGTGGTGATGGTGGTGGTGATGATGGTGGAGGTGGTGACAGTGTGGAGAGGAGCTCTCATCTTTAGATTCACACACACACACATACATACATACACGCACGCACGTACGCACGCACGCACGCGCACAACACACACACACACACACGCGCACGCGCGCGCATGCACGCACGCGCACAATACGCACAAGTTGTTTTTGTTCTTAGATAGTTGGCTTAATGAAAACAAGCAAATGCAATGCTTATTCAATGTATGTACCATCTGGAAATAAAAATTTGACTTGACTACACACACACACACGCGCACGCACGCAACACACGCACGCACACAACACACACACACACACACACACACACACACACACACCAACAAACACACACGCACGCACACACAACACACACACCCACACAACCACAAAACACACACACCACACACACACACACACACACACACACACACACCGGTTTGTGAAGAACGCAATTCATTTGTGTCAGAGTGGTTATGACAATTGCAAAAAACAAACAAACCGTAACATTAATTGAAAATCAAGGCAGAAGACACATCATCAAGTGCTCTGTTAGCAACAACAACAACAACAACAACAACAACAGCAATGCTGACACACAAGATTCAACATTTGATGAGCCTGTGACTCCGTAGGGTATGGGTAATTTCACATGACAATATTATTTGTCACATAATCATGGTGATAACTTGCATTAATAACAACAACAATAACAGCACACACATCAAATGAATGTCACAGGCCTATTATGTTACAGGCCTATTATGTTACAGGCCTATTATGTTACAGGCCTATTATGTTACAGGCCTGGTTTCTAACAGAGGAAAAGTTGGGGATGGGTCAACTGGGCGAAAACCATGTTGCTGACAATTTACCTCAGTGTGCCCACAGCTATCTTCTGCTTGAAATCTCTTTGTCAGTGAAGTACATTTTGTAACTGACCTTTAAAGGATGGTTCAAGAATTTTCACCTTGACATACATCTACTCCCAAACCCTGCACATTGCATTTCATTCTACTTTCCTCGTGGTATTCATTCTTCTGCTTGTCATTTGGTGGGGTGCTGTGTAGATAGAGAGGTCTAAAGTGTGACACCAACACACACATACCAATGTCAATGAATGATTATGTCCATGGCGTTTCTTGTTTTCTTGGGTAGTCAGCGAATCTCTGTGTGTGTGTGTGTGTGTGTGTGTGTGTGTGTGTGTGTGTGTGTGTGTGTGTGTGTGTGTGTGTGTGTGTGTGTGCGTGTTTCTCAGCTAGAGCACCCAGGTTCACCAATAGTGAGATTTTGGCCTATGCCACCGTGTTTTCCCCTCAATTTAGCGATGTATTGGCTGGCTTATTTATTTTGTTTGGATTCATCAGTAACATTTGTCTGTTTTTACAGTTCGTTTATTTGCATGGCCAAGAGTGAATTAAACAGCGGGTACTTACTATGAACTCGTAAGCGAATAGTGTCCATCTGGTGCATTCTCCTGCCTGGGGGCTCACCACAATCAATCAACACGCCGATTACTCCATCAGTCGTCACTGGTGGAGGAGGTCAGAAGCGTGGGGTGTCAAGTCAAACAAACCCTCTGCAACGAGGCTGGAGTCCTTTCGGCACCAAGGTGTGGGTGGTTGTGGTCTCCCTGATGCTCTGTGGCAGCTTGTTCCAGTCTGACTGTTGTTGATCAGAAGGACTGTTGCTGATGATAATTATTGTGTGCGACATCTTGGTTGTACATAGTGGTAGTTCTTCTCTGTCCAGCTACAGGAGTCTCTAGCTTTTGTTTCATACAGTTCATGCAGACCATTGGATTTTGCATAGCATGGTGAGTCAACGAGCAGATCGCCTCCTGTCCTGTAGTGAGGGCCATGGCAGTTGGTCCATCACGTTGTCTAGGCTGGAGGTGGTGTGATAGGGACTCAAGACAATCCTGCTGCTCTGCGCTGGATAGCCTCAATCTGATCTCTACTGTCTTGTGTGGGGAGGTCCCACACTACATTGGTCTGTGTGTTATCATTAATAGGGATATAATTAATAATAATAATAATAATAATACATGGAATTTATACAGCGCTAAATCTTGCAAAAAAACAAATCAAAGCGCTCTCATTCATCCTATTCTTTCGCATGCAGCCAGTTACGATTAATAGATTTTTACAAATTCAAATATAAACACACACACGCGCACAATTAACAGTTTTTTACAAATACAAATGTAAACACACACACGCGCGCCGCGCCCACACACACACACACACACACACACACACACACCACAAAACAAAAAGTTGTACACTCGGGCAGGCTAATTGGGGGGGGGGGGGGAGTTGGTTATTTAGGGCAGGGACAGAGATGAGATGAAACAAGAGGAGAGAATCTTAGGTTTGAAATAAATGCTCTTTAGGCTGGATTTAAAAGCATACATAAGTAGGCTTTTGACGAAGGGAGAGAGGGAGGTCGTTCCAGATCACTGGACCAAACAGAGAAAGAGCGACGGCCAACAGTGGACTGGTTGAATCTAGGTATTCTTAAGCACAAGGTATCTGCAGCAGAGCGGAGGGACGAGAAGGAGTGTACAAATGAAGACATACACAGAGGTAGGAAGGTGCCGTTTTGTGGGGACTTTGTAACAGAGGGTACAGATCTTATAGTTTATCCTCTGTGGCACAGGCAGCCAGTGGAGAGATTTGCAAGAGAGGAGTAAATGTGCTCAGATTTTTTCTTTCTGAGGACTAGTCGAGCTGCAGAGTTTTGTATACGTTGAAGAGGGTGGATAGATGATGCTGGCAGACCAGCCAGAAGGGAATTGCAATAGTCCAGACGTGAGAGAATGAGAGATGTGACTAGTTTTGGATGTTGCATCAGTGGACAGATACTTTCGAACTGCACTAATGCGCCGTAATTGATAGTAGCACGACTGGCAGGTTTGGGTGATGAATTTTTTGCATGGAGAGCTTTGTTATCGATAGCTACCCCTAGATATTTCACTACATTGGATAGAGGGACAGACGTATTGCCGAATTCTATTGAAGCTGTTGTTATGGAAGAGAGTTTGTGTTTGGTCGCTATAAGCATGGCTTCGGTTTTTATCTGCATTTAATTGTAACTTGTTCTCTATCATCCAGTTTTGGATATCTTGAAGGCAGCAGGACATATTTGTCAAGAGGGAAGGCAGGTTTTCGGGAGTTTCACTGCTAAGAATCTGAGAGTCGTCTGCATAAAAATGATGGCTGATTTTATGACGGTTTATTATATGTGAAAGTGGGGCAGTGTAGAGAGTGAAAAGAACAGGGCCGAGAACTGACCCCTGTGGGACTCCACATTCCAGTTTGGCAGGTGCTGATTGAATCTTATTTACTGTAACTGTGTGGAATCGGTCTGTAAGGTATGAACTGAACCAGGTGAGGGCTGTGTCTTTAATACCAAACGTGTTCTGGAGACGGTAGAGAAGAATTGAGTGGTCTATAGTGTCAAAGGCTGCAGACAAGTCGAGGAGAGTGAGAAGGGATATTTTTCCTGAGTCAGAAGCGTGCAAAAGCGTGTTGAAGGTGTGGACTAGGGTGGTCTCGGTGCTGTGGTTGGCACGATAGGCAGACTGAAAAGGGGGAAGGAGATTGTTGGAATGAAGATGGCTATTGAGTTGTTT
This sequence comes from Rapana venosa, assembly GCA_028751875.1. NCBI lineage: Eukaryota > Metazoa > Mollusca > Gastropoda > Neogastropoda > Muricidae > Rapana > Rapana venosa. The sequence continues at coordinate 8,110,611 of CM054147.1, read as the reverse complement.
CAGAACAACTTTTTCAAGGACTTTAGAGATAAAAGGTAGGTTAGAAACAGGCCTGTAATTCTTCAGAATGTTAGGGTCGAGGTCGTGCTTTTTGAGTAGAGGTGTAACTATAGCAGTTTTGAGATCTGATGGAAAAATTCCTGGAGAGAAAATGAGTTTACTATTTTCGTGATAGTGGGTATGAGCTGTGGAATGCACTGAGTGAGAAGAGAAGCAGGTATAGGATCGAGATCACATGATTTTATTGTCATTTCTTTCAGAATTGTCTTGATTTCATTCTCACTTGTTGGTTTGAAAGAAAAATGAGAGGAATGCCAGTGAATTGGGGATCAGGAGGTGCGGGTTGGAAAGAAGTCTGATCCAGTCTGGAGCGAAATGTTGCGGACTTTGTCAGAGAAGAATGAAGAAAATATAGCAGGAAGTTCGGAAGGGCTGTGAATAGTGGGTAGAGGGCTTGCCTTTGCGGATCCAGAAGAGTTGAGGTGAGGGAAAAAGAGAGATTTCATGGACGTAGCATCAAGAACTTGAGCAGAGTAATACTTTGTCTTTGCTGAATGGATTAAGGTTTTGACTTTGTTGATTTGTTTTCGAAGGAGTTGCTTATTTATTTCAGTTTTTGTTTTACGCCATTGTCGCTCGAGTTGTCGGCGTTTGCGTTTTGCGACCAGGATATCATGGGTGTACCATGGGGCGCAGGGCCTATCAGGAAGAATGAGGTCGGTGGGAGGCGCATGCTCATCGAGCAGTTGGCCAAGAACAGTGTTGTAGTGTTTAGACGGGTCAGTGTGGTCAGGGATTTGTGATAGGCGTTCAGCAGCTTGGGTAGAGAAAGTTTGGATATCTATGGACTTGAGATTGCGACGGGTGATGCACTTTTTCTTTTTAATAGGCCTTGCAATGTTGAGAAAGAAAAGAATGGCAGAATGGTCAGAAAGCAGTTCATTAATTATATGGGGTCTTTGAAGCAGTGCAAACCATGAAGACTATGTTCTCATGAAGACGAGAAAAATCCCTTCATGTATTTAAAATGCATACGCTAAAGTGTCTTACGATAAAAATTGATGATGCAGTGCTTGGTACAGAGTCATACACAATAATGATAATAATGATAATGATGATAATAAAAAATTTTTAAAAATAAGAACAACAATATCATAACAACAAAAAACAATAATGCCACCACGACGACTACTACTACTACTACTGCTACTGCTACTACTACTACTCCTATTACTACTACTGATACTGATACTCCTACTGTTACTGCTACTACTACCACTACTGCTACTACTGCTACTGCTACTACTGCTACTGCTACTACTACTGTTACTGCTACTACTGCTACTACTACTACTACTACTACTACTACTACTACTACTACTACTACTACTACTACTCCTGTTGCTGCTGCTGCTGCTGCTGCTGCTACTACTACTAATTCTACTACTACTACTGCTGCTGCTGCTGCTGCTGCTGCTACTACTACTACTACTACTACTGCTGCTGCTGCTGCTGCTGCTGCTGCTGGGTGCTGCTGCTGCTGCTGCTACTGCTGCTGCTGCTGCTGCTGCTGCTGCTGCTGCTGCTGCTGCTACTACTACTACTACTACTACTACTACTAGTAGTAGTAGTACTACTACTACTACTACTAGTACTACTACTACTGCTGCTGCTGCTGCTCCTGCTACTGCTGCTGCTGCTACTACTACTACTACTACTACTACTACTACTACTACTACTACTGCTGCTGCTGCTGCTGCTGCTAATAATAATAATAATAATAAAAAATGAAATTTGTATAGCGCTATATCTTGCAAAGACACTACTACTACTACTAGTAGTAATACTACTACTACTACCACTACTACTGCTACTACTACTAACTACTACTACTACTACTACTACTACTACTACTACTACTTCCACTACTACTACTACTACTACTACTGCTACTGCTACTGCTACTACTACTACTACTGCTACTACTGGACATTTCTTGAACGTTTTTCTCCTTCTTCGTTATAAGGGCCACACAACGCGCTTTACATTACAACCACAACAAGAAACTACGGCAATACACTCAAATACAGTCATAACAACTCCATTCCACACATACACTACATTGGACAAGAAAACCCCAAACAAAGTGATACTTAAAGAGCCTACATAAGCATGCCCCCAAATCACACATGCACAAAGGTCATTATTGTGTGACACTACAACACAGAGACAAACAACATCCCCCCCCCCACACACACGCACAAAAACATCCCCACCCCCCCAAGAGAAAACAAAAAAAAACAAAACAAAAAAACAACAACAGCAACAGCAACCAAAAAAACCTTCAATGGTGATATGAACAGAACATGTCATAACAGGTATTACATTGAATCCCGTGGGGGAGGTTGGTGGTGGTGGTAGTGGTGGTGGTGGTGGTGGTGTGGTGGGTGGGTGTGTGTGTGTGTGTGTGTGTGTGTGTGTGTGTGTGTGTGTTGTGTGTTGGTGTGTTGTGTTTGTGAGAGAGTGTGTGAGTGTGTGTGTGAGAGAGTGTGTGAGTGTGTGTGACTGTGTGTTAATCCCAACTCCTTCCCGTTATCCACATCTACACCACACCTCTTAATCCGTGCTGGATAATGGGTGGGGAATAGTCTACTAGAAAAAAACAACCCAACCCAAACAAACCCAGACTACCCTGAATTTGGTTGTGGGTTTTTTTCATTTACAAAGGGTAGAGTAGAGGTCAAGGTGTTTCCATAATCTATGTGGTGGTAGGAGAGAGAGGCATCAGAGACCTCAGCTTCTCCAGGGGCCAGCATGTTGAGAGTGGTGCCCAACTCCTCTCCCTCGCTGCTTTACCTTCCCTGTCTCTAATGGGGGCAGGTACCCATTTATAGCTGGGTGAACTAGGAGACTGTACTGAAGCCAAGGCGCGCAAATGGTCTCCGATCCACTTAGTAACCACGCTCAAAGGCTGCTTAACCTTAGCTTGGGGAACATGAGTGCTCTGACCACTGAGCTATCCGTCCCGTTGGTTGTGGAAGGTTTTTTTCACCACCTGCTTTTACAGGCTCCTTGAAGAAAGCCATTTTGTCACGATTTGACCGATGTGTTTTAATGTTGTTGCTTTTTACTTTTTATTGATATTGTTTATGTATTTTATCATCTTCTTTCACATAACCACAACTGTTTAACACAATGGCAAAAAAAAAAACCCACTTGCAATGTTAGCAGTTACAAACCACCATCATCAACCCAACCCTATGGACCTGGCCACTAGAGGCAACATCTGGATGAAAGGGAAAACGAAAACTGGCTCAGATTAAACATTTAACTCTTTTACAACTACAAGGTAGCTCAGCGGTCTGAGCACTCGCTTTCCCCTAGGCAACGTAAAGCAGCATCGAGCGCAGTTTCCAATTGTAGGGGTCATCGTTTGCGCGCCTTGGCTTCAGTACAGTCCCCCAGTTCACCCAGCTGTCAATGGGTACCTGCCTGCTTTAGGGTCAGGGAAGGTAAAGCAGCGAGGGAGAGGAGATGGACGCCGCTCTCAATATGCTGGCCCCTGGAGAAGCTGAGGACTCTGATGCCTCACTCCCCTGCGACCACATAGGATATGGGACACCTTTACCTTTTAAGCATTTATTTTACAACTTGAACCAAAATCGCCCCTCTTAGTCTCAGTACCCTTCATCCAAACCTAAAAACTCGTTTCATCTGTCAGCAATGTATCAAAGCTAAGGCTAAAGTTCACAAAGTTTCCTTTATCAGGAACAAACATAACCCACAACAACTCTACCATAACCCTATTCATCTCTCCGTCACATAATTCGAAGTTTTGGGGGCCAGAGCTATATTTGATGTTTTTGTCATTGTTGTTATTATTGTGGTGGTGGTGGTGGTGGTGGTGGTGTGTACCACAAACCCCACAACAACTCTATGTTAAAGGTACACATCTTTCTGTGACATAATCTGAGGTATTTTGGGGCAAGAACCATTTTTGATATAGAGATAGGAAAAACAGGCATTCAAGCTCAACTACTCTTCAACTTACCTAGTTTTCATATAAAACCTCGCAACTTTGGCCTGATTCCTCTTCACCTAATCTCCCAAAAGTTGCCATGTTTTATATGAAAACTAGGTAAGTTGAAGTAGCAGTTTACCTTGAATGCCTGTTTTCCCTATCTCTTATAATAAATAAAAAATGTTACTATCTTATTTCTAGTGGGTAAAACTATAAAATTATGGGAATTTATGCAGTGCTGAAGTTTTAGCTGAATTTTTATCAGAGTAAAAAAGTTCAAAACCTTCTTTGCTACCCAGGCTCCATTACAGAAGGAGAGCAATTGGAGAGCACTGCCTGCCTGCCCTGTCTATTTCATTCCGGCTGCCCCCAAGGGCGATAGGGGACTGAAAATTAATAAATATAAGCCTTCCTCTCTGATGGTGCAATACTTAGCCACGCACCCTTTGTGCAAGCCCAAGGCTGAATATGTGTGTTAAAAAAAGATTTTGTCATGTTGCCAATACAACACAGTTGGCAATAGGCCTACAGCTGCTTCTTATTATGTGTGTGTGTTTTTGTATGTGCCAGTGTGTGTGTGTATGTTTTGTTTTGTGTGTGTGTGTTTAAAAAAATCTATTGTGTCTGTCTGTATGTTCTTGTGTGTGTTCACACAATACAGTATCTTGTTGGTTGGTCTGTTTTAAGAATTAGCTTGTGGTGTTTTGAGGTTCTCAGTTTTAGTTTTATTCTTTCTCTTTCTTGTCCATCTGTAGTAACATCATTCTCCCAAAGGCAATTATTAAACCCATCTCTGTCTTTCATGTGAAAAATTACGACTTTGATTTGTTCACAGTAATCTTTTAATATGCTATTAAATTTTTGTGAAAAACAGAAATGAAATCAGCTTTACCTTCTGGGCAGACACATTGCATGTTGAACAAGCACATGTGAAGGATGTTAGAAGGAGGCAGATAGGTTGATGATAACTGTGGTGAATTAGGATAACTGTCAGTGGAAGAGGATGAAGGCGATAGTAAAGATGTGGAAAGTGGAAGAGCAGACAAAAGTTTGGATTGAGAGTCAGGAGTAGAATCTGGTGAAAGAACTGGGGAAGTTCGGGGGTTTACAGTTGCATGTACACCATGATACACATTATCAGAACACGTTTTTATCAAAGTCATAAACACAGGGCGAAGCAGGTGGATCAGAGGAAGAGAAGCAGTGTTGTCCTTGGTTACAGTCCTAGCAGTAGTGACGTCAGAAATGAGGATGGGACAGATGTAGGGGGCCACAAGCGATGATGTCTTCCAGCACATCTAGTTTTGTGGCAGTTGATTCCTAAGGTAGAAATGTGTTGTTTAAGTTCGTATGGTATATTGTAAAACCCATGTGAGAGCAAAACTCTCATGTCTTGGCAGTAAGTGTCATATTGGTGGAAGGAGGAGCACTGGGTAGTTGTGGTGGGGGAGATCTGAGTTTGTGTTTCAGAGCAATTTTTCACACTGCAGCAGGGTTACAGTAAAATGGGTCACAAGGACCAGCAATGTCAGTTCAACACAAATCATCAAGTCAGTTGAATCTTCAAACATTTATCAGAAAATGAAAATTATAAATTAAAGTAATTCGAAATGTAAATGATAATAAGGAAAACCAATCTGACCAGTCAACGCACGGTGAAATCAAAAACACTAGATATAAAATGTGTATTGCTGAACGTAGAAAAAAGCACAAAAACAACACTCAAACACAGAGAGATACACCCTGCTGCCATCCAGCCCAAAGGCCAATCACTCATTGCATTCATTCAATCACTTAATCTGGAAAAGGGGCCGTCTGATTCTTCAAACAGCATTAATATTCCTTTTAATTGATCTTGCTGGAGTGTTCAGATTTATGTTCCACACAGTATCTGCTTTACTCTTCATTAATGTACTATGGTTAAGCACTCTTTCATAATAGATAGCAAGCCTTGACTGATATTGCTGTGCAATCAAGCGTGCAAGCTCTGGGTGATTGACAACATCATACTCTAAAGATATACCAGATATTTTGTACTTTGCTCAGCGCCACTGGATGTAATAACACGAGCACTGTCATTAAACGTTAGCTCATACAACATTCTGTCTCTGAGTGCGCCCTGATAGTAAGGCATGTGAGAGCTGAGCAGTTCAAAGTCAAGAGGAATACAAAATCTGTTACCATAGGCTCTTGCTATGGCAGCATTTTTTTTCTTGTTTCCCTTATCAGCAGAATCTACTCTATGTTTTAGTCCCTCATCATCCTGTATGCCTTGATAAATATGATCATCTCTTTTTTCTTTTGTCATCCATAAATCAGTATAGATCAAGAATATGTCTGCATTGTTTAGTGACAGCACTTCTCTGCCTTCTAGCTTGACACTAATCTTTTTTATAATAGCCCTTCCTAAGTTTGCTACCACACTTCTGTTTGGATCATCTTCAGACTCTAGTTCAATCTGAAAAGCAAGCCTAGTTGTGCCTGGAACAATGACATCATCTTTTCCTAAATTAGGAAACCTTACAGTCAAAATCTGATTTTCATCAATAGTGGAGGGGTTGTTTGTAATAAGGATTGTCTGTCTGTTTCCTTTTTATGCCTAAGGGATCTTTTAAACGTCTGTATGGATCAAGGATTGCACCAAATGTTTGTTGCGCCATCTTTTTTCTACTAGTAGCAAAATAAAAAAAACAATAATAGAATAATGGCAGACTATGATATAGATAATATAGATGATGTGTTTACGCCAGCTGATGATATGAGGGAAGCAGCAGCAGCAGTAGCACCCTTGCATTCACTCAGAAAGGAATTATTAGAAAGCAGGGTTAAAGATTTTCACAAAAGTTTGGGACAACCAACACCCTTAAGTACTAGACCATAATAATAATAATAATAATAATGTATGGAATTTATATAGCGCTGAATCTTGTAAAGCAACAAATCAAAGCGCTCAGATTTTATTTCATACCACTTTAAGTCATGGCAGATTTCTCTCCGTGAAATTCGGGCTGCTCTCCCCGGGGAGAGCGGGAGAAGGCGTCGCCACTTAGCGCTGCGCCACCCTTTCACCCTTTTTTTTTTTCTGCAGCTGTATTTGTTTCCCATACTGACTATGATATGGACAACAAAGACAATCTGTATGCTGTAACTGACACAGGACAAAAGGTTTTATTAACAAAGAAAAGTAACCCCATCAGTTTTTAGCAAAAAATACACTCAAGCAGAGACTAAGTGCAGCCATGCAGAGAAAACTTGGTATTAGTGATGCACTGACAACAAGACTACCTACACATCTGGCCCAGGCCAAAAGCTGTGTCAGTTATTGATGTCAGCTAATTGCCAAGGCCTACATTAAAATGTTGTTATGTTTAAAATGTTGTGTTGAGATTGCCTTCAGCCATGACAAGCTCTTAACATAACAACCTGCACTCTCCTTTATAGGAGAAAAAATCCTCTGAAGTCGGAGTATGGCTGCCTATGTGGCGAGGTACTTGAAAATAGTCCTACACGCAAACTTCTCACCTGGTGTGCTTCCTATCTCACAGTGATTCCCAGGTGGGATGAGTGAGTCAGAGTGCATGTTCTGGGTGACCCCCAGGGTGTAAAGCTGGGGAACGCACAACAGCAACAACTACCCACACATGCTGTTGCACAACTACAAAATGCTGAACAAAACCTACCAACAAACATTGAAAGTGTACCACTTCAAGACTTAGTACAGTGGGCAAACACAACAACTGAAACTATTCTAGAGTTGGAAACTAGCTTCACACAAGCAGACGAAGACACAGCACTGAAAACAATAAATGATCAATCCCTACCCATGCGAGAAATAATGGGGCTCAATCAAGCACTACAGAGTATTAGCGGGGAACTGATAAATAATTTAGCAAAACTAGGTGATTTAGACTCACACATAGAACTAGAAAAGAAGAAGCTAGCAGCCACAGACATTGATCCAGAAGTGAAAGAATCACACAGTGTCTAAAAAATCTGCAAGATGAACGCCAAGCAGGATTAGAGGTCTTAACCCTCTTGTTGTTGGATTCTACAGAGCTAAACTGCCTGTAGATTTTGAATTCTTTAAAGGTTTTCTACCTCCATCTGACTTACTTTACTCCTAAGACAATTGTGTGTGTGCATGACAAGTTATCAAGCTGAAATTTTGTCACAAGCTAGGTATGTCTTTGTACTTGCATTTAGGTGCAAGTTTATGTGTTTGGTCACCAGATGTCTTGTCATTGTCACCTTATTTGTCACCAATCACAGGTAAAAATATGGTATATATGATAAAACAGCAAATCCTGCATGGATTTGACAATAGTTCAAGCATGTTAGTGTTGGATAAGGAAGTGATACCCAGCTGATGTGTTTACCAATAGTTATGTGCAATAGTACTTCAAGGATGGGTCACACAATGTCCCCATAGCACCTGTTGTTTTATGGTAAGTCTTGAGGAGACAAAAGTTTTGCTTAACTATTCTTTCTTTTGAAAATAAGTAATATTCAATCAACATGTGGCCTTTATACTGAAGTTCATATCTGCGTGTGCTACCACATGTTTGTTAAGTGTGTATTATTGTACATGACTGTCACACTGTCACCAGTGTCACAGCACAGGTGTGACAAATTCGAAACAACACAGAACTTCTGTAACCCTACAAAAGTTTAATGTTGGTAGTCTCTAAAGTAGTCGTAATGGTGGCACAGGGTCACATCACATCACAAAAAGCACAAGTTATGGATGTGTGTGGGTGGGGGGGGGGGTGTACCCATTGCTCTCACCTGTTGAACCTTGGCAGACCAGAGACCTATTTTATTTTCCTTCTTGCTATTTTCATTATCGGCATATCTGTTCGTTTCTGCCATTGCAGGTTCAAAGCAAAATAGTGGTAATAAGGAGAAAACAGTCAAAAGGCATTGTTTTCAGGCGTCTATGCTGCAGACCAGCGGGAGGTCAAATTTCTCCACAGTCAGTCACAGGTCAGGAATGTACCCTGTAGCACGTTATTTTCAGTCTCACTCTTCTCCCTAACTGCAGCATTTCCTTCCTCCTCTTCCTTGTAAGCGTTTAATATCGGACTCACTTAACAATTCTGGTTCAAATGTTTCTACTTCCAAGACAATAACATTCAATTTATGTCTTGCTAATCAGATGAATGGTCTGCTACTAAAGAAAACACCATTTTTCCCCCTACCACACTGCACTATTGAAAAGCGTTCCTGTCGCTGGCTGTTATTTCTTCCTTCCCTCCCCATTACATGCATGTTAGTGGTCTAAATTTATCACTGGAACCCTCTGACACCCTCCCTGCATGCCCCACCAATTTTTAGACACATAGTGTAAAAACCACCAGATCTGTGTGTAATGGAAAAGTACTGCCCACGTGGGCAGCACCAACTGTCCACGGTTGTAATGGAATCTAGTGGCAGCTGCCATTACTGTCGGCTGTGGCCGGATGGGGGACAAGAGGGTTAAACAATAACAGACAACTACAATCTCAGGTGAGCAGAATAAAAGAAACAATTCACCACATTCTTTATGAAAACAAAACACTAGCAGAAAGAATCTGTACACTGTTTCCAAGCAAGGCATGACACTTGTCAGTATAATTACAGCATTGGGTTTCCTATAAGCACACACTTGTGTATGCACTGACAGTCCCTGCACACTACCACCACCACCACCACCACCTTCCCCACCCACAGGCACAGGCTGGGTTAACTCATTGGAGTTGCAGTGAAATGGATCCTGCCATTTTGTGGTGAGGGGTGATTTTGGTTATATTTGAAAAATTCAGCAGACTTACCCAACATAATAATGACATATACATTATACATCATTGAAAAGTTTATAATGTCTACTTTTGAGATTATTTTACAGTTTTTTAATACATGACTGCATTTATTTTTTACAAATTTTCAAAATATGTCACTGAATGCTGAAAAATAAACAGTTTTGAAAATTAGGGCTCTATCTTCAATGGCTTAAACTATTCATCAACTAGTCCCCTTGAAGCAATGTGATGATTTTTCACCAAAGTAAAGCTCCCTGAAGCTGGCTGAATCCATGTGATGTCACTTTTTGTACAACAGATTTTTTTTTTTTAAAGAATGATAACACTGGAGTGCCTGAAATCCCAAAGATATCACTTGTTGATATGTCAAACGAAATTGGCCAACAGACAAAAACTAGGCAAGCTTATGGTCAAGGAAAGTAACTGTATTTAGAAAGATGATTGCCCTACAGTCCAGAGTACTTTCCCTTGAGTTAACAATCACTTTGTGTTTTTAAAAAAAATCGTAAGTTTGCCGATTCTTAAGCTTCGGCACGTCACAGTAAAGGAAAAGAGTGCTGAAGCTACAACCTCAATGAGTTAAGAAACAACAAGGCCACTCAGCAGACCTATTGAAAAATAACCCTACAAAGTTGGCAAGCACTTCCTGGTATAATTGGCTCAGTGATTAGCTGGCTGCTATCAACTGCAGGAAAAGTTGTGGGATTTATTGCTGAGAATGTTTGGACACTACTTGTATTAGTTGTTGGTGTTTTACTTTCTAGCTTAAAACAAGTATATTTGTTAAAGCAGTCATCTCATTGGAGTGATTGTCTTTTGCAAGGGGAATAACTTTTTTTATTTGCTCTGAGGTGGCAGGAGTTCCTTCCCTTGTTGTTGCTTCTGTTGGTATTGTTACTACACTTTTTGCTGCTGGTGCTACTGATACTACTGCTGCTGGTGTTTTATTTACGCTTTCATTTTTGCCAAGCTGCACATCATCTCCAGCTATAGGAGTATTGTTGGTGTAGTTTGTAATTATTCCTATATGTAACTGCATGTTGGAAGGCAGCATATATAAACCATGCCCTATAGCAAAGTCTACCTTAGCCTGTGCATAGTGAAGAACATCTTGATAATGTTTAATGCTTGATGGTAGATCAACAGCTGAGTTAATACTGTCTTGAACATTTGCTAGAAACTGCTTCTGTGCATCAAACCCCAAGCCACCAATAATGCTTGACTTTGTCTGTGCCTGTGCACCAAGCAAGCACCACACATAGGGGTGAACAGAGTCATTAATCCTCTCTAATCCTGGTCTTGTTAACCCTTCACTCTTATCAAGAATGAAAGTTGTCCATGCATTCATGTGCATTTGCTCTATTGATTCAAGAACAACTCTTGCCCTGTGTGAGAAAGATGTATATGGTGGCCACCAGTCCTAGTTATACCTCCTGTGCACACCAAACAAATACAGAGTCCCCATTCCATGATTTTTGTCCTGTGTTTGTCTGAATGCAGTCTTAGAATCAATATTAAACTCATTGCACAGCCTCTCATACGCCTTCATGTTAATCCTATTATTAAACGGATTAAAGTTACTATCAGTGGGCAGTGGGACCTGCAGCTCAGATAACACACGCCTAAACTGATAGTACACATGAAACCTGTACACAGACTTTATTAGCTGGTTTGGATGGTTCATGGGGTTGGCATATGACACACCACAGCCTGTAGTTGCACAGTGAAAAGCAAAGTTTAAGTGGTTTTGGTAAAACTGTATAGGATGAGACAACCATGCTTTTGCAGTGGCATCATCTTTAATGGTGGGTTTAAGTATGATTTCAGTGGGTTGGGAACTTTTACTTCGAAGATCAATGTCTCTGAAACAGCAACATCTAGCTTATTAAAGGTAATAGTCTTTGGGTTATAGTGAGATCCAGCCTCGTATTTTGCATCTTTATTATATTTATACATTATTATTCTATAGTAGATAAAATGTTTATAACACTAACAAATATCCAGTCAGGTGTACCTGTTAAACTAGCCATTCCTATTGACAACCGCTGTCAACATAAAACAGTTGCTTTGCATGAGGTCTTCTACACAGTATCATGGACAAACATCAACAGATACTACAACTGGATTCCACTAGAAGATCCTAGAACTAGATCAAAACAATAAATTTACTGTGCAAGAAGGTTATTACGATTTCTGCACAATGGAAAAGGAGCTCTTTTGCCCAGCTGGCATCACAGCAAAACCAAACCAAGCTAGTCTGAGAGTCACTTTACTGTCATCTTCACATTTTATAATGTCATCATATCTTGCAGAAATGCTTGGGTTGACATGGCCGTATTTACTGGCATTGATGTTAATCGCAAGGAAATACCCCATGTTGGTGAAAGGCCCATTGACATGACAGTAAACTCTTTGCCTTTTGTACACCTGTCTCAGTTAAACAAAACACAAAACCAAGTGGTGACAAGGCTTTTTCATCATCAGTCCCTTCTGATCTACTAAGAATCCTTCCACCTAGCAGAGCAATGTACTGTGAAATGTGGCACAATAGCTTTACTACACTTCAATTCAAAGAGCTAGAAGAAGGCTTCCATGAAACACTCTGTATAACAATCAAAGACACAGCACAAAGAGGTTCTGTTTGAAAGTAGAGTATTTCATCAGGGCAACCCAATGCTCTGCTCAACCCTGCACCAAATCAACACGACTGTGCTTAGAAAAAAGACACTGATTGCACAGGACACAAGGATGTATTCTTCACCAGAGCACTCATACGCACTTGGACACTGGAGAATAAACAGTAATTAATAATTAATTTTTTTTTTTTCATATTTATATAGAAGTTAAAAATTCTGATTGAGGCTCCCAATGGATTGCATACTCTTTATCAATACTATGGAAGTGGTACAATACCTCAACTCTGCTTTTACAGCTATGACATTATAAAAGACTTTGGTGAGCAAGTAGAAATAAAACTTGATCATGGCACAAAAGAAGAAGTGTTAAATAATATTCTAGGAGTTGTTAGTATGATGAGAGAGTGGCCAACCCACTTCAGTGTTACCAAACATGTTCCCATAAATTGTAGTAACAAAAAACAGTTAGAAGAGACCATGTTGTCACTTACTTCTGATGAAATAGTGGCCTACCTTACTAAAGCGGGATAGTATTAGGTGGCACTAGCTGCAGTTCCTTTCTAACAAAAGCTCGTTGTGGTGCAGGCAGTGACAAATAATAAATAGGAGGATCCATCTCCACAACTTTTTTAAATTTCCTAAGTCTCTATGCTCCATGGGGACGGGATAGCTCAGTGGTCAGAGCACTCGCTTTCCCCCAGCCAAGTTAAGCAGCATTGAGCGTGGTTACCACTTGGATGGGTGACCGTTTGCGTGCCTTGGCTTCAGTAAGTTCCCCCAGTTCACCCAGCTGTAAATGGGTACCTGCCCTCTTTAGGGTCAGGGAAGGTAAAGCAGCAAGGGAGAGGAGATGGGCGCCACCCTCAATATGCTGGCCCTAGAGAAGTGAGGTCTCTGACGCCTCGCTCCCCTATGACCTTATAGGTTATGGGACTCCTCCTCCTATGCTCCAGATGGGATCTGTTGCTCGCTTGTGACTGTTGCTGGCTTCTGCTTCTCCAGGAGCATACAGATATCTCAGTTTCTTCCCAAAGGGTATTAGTGGTTGCTTTGGTGTTGTTGTTTGGATGTGCTGCTTGCTGTATTGTTTTTCGTTTGATGGCATCGGCAGGTTTTAACCCTGTGGCTTTAGTTATCTCAGAGTTCATCGCTCTTAAAACTGCAGGTAGTCTTCTTACCCACTTTGTGTTTCGTGTGCCTGGGAACATGATTTCTTGGTGGTACTGATATGCAAACAGTCTTTCTTCTAACAGTTTGTTAAAGCTTTCAACCAGTGCTTGAGATCTGTGGTTGCCTGGTACGCCTCTTTTTATTGCTACTCCATGCTTCAGTAACAGCTGATTAAATGCTCCTTTAAACTCTTTACCATCATGGCACTGAATAAGTCTGGGATATTTTAATGGGCCCCTCACTATAGATTTCTTGCAATGCAACTGCAGTTGCGGTAGCACTCTTTTCAGTAAGGGGCTCTACATCTTTATACCTAGAAGCTACTCCACCACAGTAAGAGCATACTTATACCTCTTTCTTCTGATTGTGTCATGGGGTAAGTATAAAAGGTCTATTTGGTGAGTATCATTTGGTTTCATGTTTATAAAGGAGGGTCTATTAATGCGCCTTGGTGCAGGTAAATAGATCTGCCATATTGCTTGTTTAGACAACCACTTCTTTGCTACCTCAGAACTTACTCCTGCTGCAATACTCAGTTTGTTAATAGCTGTGTGTCCTTTCCAGTAACCTTTTGGTGTGTAATAGATCTTAGAGAGTTTGGCATCCATTGTTCTATTATAATAAAAAAAAATTTGTTGGTTAACCAACCTTCTGTGCTAAGAAATATAGTATTGTCATGCCCACCACAATAAAAGCAATCTCGCCTGTCTTCTGGGTTTCAGAAGGTTGATAATAATCATGAAGCTGTGGTTTAGTAATAGGAGATATTTGTTTGCCTGTCACAATGTAGTACTCTTTTATTGCCAAGTCAACATCAGAAAATATTTTTCGTTAATAAAGTCTAACTGAGCAATTCTTTGTCTTTTGTATTCTGCCTGTGTTCTGTTCAGTTGTTCTATTGCTTTATCATGTCTCTTTCTTTCTTCATCTGTATGAAGTTTGGAAAACAAGTAGTTGCTACCTGTAAAAGCAAGTGCCTTAACTACAGCACCACCAACAATCATCACTAAAGAAGCCATTTTCTATTTATGGACTTATATTTTCTGGAATGATTCCCTGCTTTACCAAGAAGTCTTTAGAAGCAATGGATGCTGTTACAACAGCAACTAGCTTAGCGCTATCTTCAAAGTCTAGTTTTCCTAAATCAGCAGGCTTCATTTTAGAAGGTTCTTTCCTAACATAGTATAGCCAACGCTGAGACCACCAATAAGGGCAGCCTGGTAGACCAAATTAACTCCTGTCTTTTCAGTACTCAAATTTCTACTATATGAATAATTTTTTTATTTATATATTAATACATTCTGAATGGGTCATTGTCAGGCTGTTTGCATTGCAATGGTTGTGGCTGTGGTTGTGGGTTTGGTTTATGTTCTTGCTGCGGTTCTTTTGTTGGTCGCTTGCTGCTCCATACTCTATAAGCTGTATAACCAAGGTCTATAGCAGTTACACTGTATAACAAATAAGACTGAATATTTGTTTTTGGTGGTGTGTCTTTTTTAGGTGTTTTCTATAGGCATCTGTTTTCTGATGCTTCTCCGAATATAATCTTTTGCTTTGCTTGATTACTAAGTTTTTTTCTGTCGGTTCCATTCTACCAACCTTTTTTCAGCTTCAACTCTCCCAGGGCTCTTGGTCACTGTTGTGACTTGTGGAAGAGTCTGCTGAGCTTGGTTCGTAGCATTCTCCTGTACTTCCTGTTGGTTCATAACTGTGTTCTGTTCTTCCATCTTTCTCTATATGGTTAAATTTTATATGTTTAAATGTTATCATATGTAGAGAGTCCTAATCAGGAATTCTTTAGTTAACCACCCCGATTCCCAGCACCATCCAATCCGGCACCAGAAATGGGATCCTAAACTTATCCTATTGTCTTTAGTATCCCTAAAGAGGATTAGGGCTCGCCTACTGGTGGGCTGGAAGTTATAAGGGGCCGGGGGGGGGGGGGGGGGGGGGGGGGAAGATAGGAAGAGGATAGAAGGAAAAATAGAAAAGAATATAAAGGGAGACAGTAAGTAGTAGTGAAAATTATCACCTCAACTCACTCAGCAATCACACTGAAACACTATGAATGTGATGAACAACAACATTCATTCAATGTAATTCTTCAGGCCAAGCAAGTTGGGTTCACAAATTTATTCTACTACTTACTACTACTACTACTACTACTACTACTACTACTACTACTACTACTACTACACTACAATCACACACATCACCAATTTACTACAAGTACAATTTAAAATACAAACTATTCTGTTAATTATTTTGTCAAGTTACTAAAAACATAATTGTGTCCAGTCCTCAAACACAACCAATCATCAATCATGGATCGTCTCAGCTCAGGGATCAAAAGATTTACAAATGATCAAAAGAAAGATGATGATAACGATGGACCGATGAGACGATGTTACGATGAGACGATGCTACGATGACGATGTTCCTGAAATAAAAAGGAACAACCAATAAACCATTTGATCTCTTCATGAAATCACATTCTTATCACAGGATCAAGGATACCAATCATCACAAGACCCACACTTTCAGGTATAACATATTAATGGCAACTTAAAAACTGAAACACTTACCAGAGTTTGCCACAATAAAACAAAGCTTCAAAATGTGCTTTCAGCTTACCCATTTCCAAACTCTTATGAGAATAATTATCCTCACAACAAATCAAAGTATCCACTAAAATCACCATGTACAATAACTAGTCTTACACATGTTTCATTTACTTGAGGACAGCTGATGGTCTATCCTATGAAACTATGTAAACCTTAATTCACATTAATTTAGTTTGATGAATCCCCAATGACATTCCCAAGTCATTGCACCTGTTTAAACATTACTATTTCATTCCTCACAAAAAATAGAAGTTTGCATTCTTAATAATAACAATCATTACAAAACCACACTAGGCTTTTACACACATATATTATACAGAGTGATAAGCCTTAGTTGTATTCAGCATTTTGTTAGCTGAACAATATTCTGCCCCAAATCGAACCTAGTACATCAAAGACAATGATTAAGTTCGAATTTGCCACTTGCTCTCTTGTTCAAAATAATAACTTCTAAATTCACAAGCTTGAAACCTTCAAACACAAAATTAAACAAATACCTCAAACCCTTCCAACCCTTTTTAAAATTAAGTTAGGTTAGCTTAAAAAGAGCAACCATACCTTAATGGGGAACATCTTGTCTTTACCCTTCTGGGAGGAAAAGAACGCTAGAGAAGGCGGCAATTCAAAACAAAGGGAAACAAGTCACCGGGAGAAAACTACCCTTGCAGTAAATTGGAGTCATTTTCCTTGCTATGCTTAGTAACAATCAACACAAAGTACTCTTTTGTGTGATGTGTTACACATACTAGCAACTACTGGTGCTAAGAGGGAACCGAAGCGATAGTCTCCAGCGTTCTAAACAAAACAGGATCTTGTGACAGGTCATATGCTAAGTCAGCTTCTGAGTCCACATTAAAGACCCTACTTGTTGCTTTAGCATATAAGCCAATAAGAGTATGCCCTAGGCTTCTCACCATCTTAATAATACTTAATAATGTCTTGTGATGATAACTGCTGTACCTGTTCAACTGTTAGTTGTGTTCCTAAGTAATGCTTTGTTTTACCACAGGCAGCAAGAGAGTACAACTTCTCCTTCTTATCTAGCAGACTCTTCTCATCAGTTATTTCTTCTTGACTAGAAACAGTAGATGTCATCTGTAAAAGCTCCTCGCAATTCATGTTGTCTATCTTTATCAATATATTTTGTGTAAAACAATTATTGTTGTTCTTGATAAATTGTTGATAAGTTGTTAAAGAGTTGTTGTTAAGTTGTTGATAAGTTGTTGACAAAGTTGTTAATAAGTTGTTGACAAAGTTGTTAATAAGTTTGTTAATAAGTTGTTGATGGGGACTTGTTTTTTTCTTGACAAGTTCTTGATTTAGTTCTTGGCAAGTTATTGTTTTAGTTCTTGTACTAGTTCTTGACAGGTTCTTGACAAGATGTTGTATTAGTTCTCGACAAGATGTTGTATTAGTTCTTGACAAGATATTGTATTAGTTCTTGACAAGATATTGTTTTGTCACAAATTTTTCCATAATTTTATAGTTTTAATCATCAAAAATAAAACAGTAACATTTTCATTTTTAGTAGAGAGATAGGGAAAACAGGCATTCAAAGTAAACTGCTACTTCAACTTAACTAGTTTTCATATAAAACATGTCAACTTTTGGCCGGATTCGTCTTCGACTCATCCGGCCAAAGTTTCGAGGTTTTATATGAAAACTAGGTAAGTTGAAGAGTAGTTGAGCTTGAATGGCTGTTTTCCCTACCTCTGATATTGCTGTTGTTGTGGTGTGTATCACAACACGTCATAAACCTACTCATCTTTCAGTGGCATAATGCCAGGTATTTTGGGACAAGAACCGCTTCTGATGTTGTTGTTATTGTTGTTGTTGTTGTTGTGTAGACTTCAGCTTTACACCCTGGTGGTCACCCACACTATGCGAACGGTCTCGAGAACTCACCATGGACATCATCACCAGACTGCCAGTGAGTGCACCTGATTGGCTGTTTTCTGGTTCCTCACCCTACCACTATAGGCGGCCCTACTCCGACGTCAGAGGAGTTTTTCCCCTTAAAATAATGGCAAGTGCAGGCTGCTATGCAGCTTGTTGTGGATGAAGGACAATATCAACACAACATATCGAAGTATAACAACATTGTAATGTACAATCTAAACATAACATATTGAAGTATAACAACATTGTAATGTACAATCTAAACATAACATATTGAAGTATAACAACATTGTAATGTACAATCTAAACATAACATATTGAAGTATAACAACATTGTAATGTACAATCTAACATAACATATTAAAGTATAACAACATTATTATGCACAATCTAAACATAACATATTGAAGTATAACAACATTGTAATGTACAATCTAAACATAACATATTGAAGTATAACAACATTGTAATGTACTATCTAAACATAACATATTGAAGTATAACAACATTATAATGTACAATCTAAACATAACATATTGAAGTATAACAACATTATAATGTACAATCTAAACATAACATATTGAAGTATAACAACATTGTAGTGTACACCTTGGCAGGTTGTCTGGACATTAACATGACCAGGATCAGACCACAAGCAATGCACCTATATTCACACACTCGCACACACTCACACACACACATACACATCAACATGTGAAGACTGTTTGTAAGAAAAGAACAAACAAGTCAAAATGGACAAGACCGAGGAAAGGGAGAGACAGAGAGATAAAGCAGGGGGAGAGACAGACAGAGAGACAGACAGAGTGAGGAGTGAGAGAGAGAGAGAGAGCGAGAGAGTGGAGAGAGAGAGAGAGAGAGAGAGAGAGAGAGAGAGAGAGAGAGAGAGAGAGATGAGAGAGAGAGAGAGAGGAAGAGAGATGAGAGAGAGAGAAAACTATGGAATACATTTCAAAGCAAATAATACTTGATACAATTTTCAAAACACCAACACCATCATCACACAATACATACAAATTACAGTCATATTATAGTAGTGGTAGGTATGTTCATTATGTGAAGAAGTAGGATAACGAAAAGAACGTTTATAGAAAAAAAAATCAGTTGCAGTTACACAACGATAAAGATATTAGTAAAACATTCAAAGAGAGAGAGAGAGAGAGAACTCGAACTCGAACTCGAACTCGAACTCGAACGGTTTATTCACAAAAAGGCCATTGGCCCATACATGAAGGGGGTTGCCGAACTGCTTAGTATTTTGGTTTAAACACAACGCACACACACACACACACACACACACACACACACACACACCACACACACCACACACCACAGCCAACATGTTACTGTATAACACAAAGTCAGCTACAAAAATATCACTTGGATAACATTATCTCTCTTATTCTGTAGCTTTACACAAATATAAAGTGAGGCTGCGCACAACCTCAGGATGATTGATGCCAGAGTAAACAGAGTCTAAATAAATTGGCAGTCTACTATATTTACAGGAATGTAGTTCTGCCTAACATCCTCAAATACGGGACAGCACAAGACAAAGTGTACTTCACTCCGGAGCTTGCTTAGCATAATGGGCATAAGCAGCCTGAGGTCGTCAATATCATGTTCTCTGTATCTGAATTTATGAACATTTATATCTGATACACCAAGTCTAAACTTAGACATAATCTTTCAAATGTATATCCATATCAAGTTTTAGATAAGGTTTGACATAATGCGAACTTATAAAATTGTCTGTACATTGAAATCTTTCACTGTTTTGTTATGATTACTCCATTGCTGCCATAGGCAGTCAATCAATCTCTGCCTGAACGTGTTAATAAACTCTCTACAATTTCCGACTCCTTGATTGAGCCAAACAAATCCAAACCCGAGTTCACACAAAGGTACGTATTTGTGTTGCCCATGTTGTTTTTCCCTTTGACATCTAGATCATAAAGCATCTTTAGGCTTTAAAAGGTAGCCTGCTCTCATTCATATGCAGAATCTTAATCCTATATCTAATGCATTCTTACAGCAGCATTAACAGAGAGAGGGTATCTATTAGTTTCACTATAAACAAGATCATTAGGTGTACGTCTATCTAAGCCTAAAAATGCTCTAAAGCAAAGAGGTGTACTGATTCACATGTGTTACAGCTGCATCCAAGCCCATATTTCTGCACCATATAACACAGTGGGTTGTATTTGTGCATCAAATATCTTAATGACAAATCAAAAGAGTTATTATTCAATATTCGTGTTTTTTCAACACAAATAACAGGCTTCGTTTACCTCGACTTGCCAGATCTTTACATGCAGTTGTGAAACTAAGCTTAGTAGAAAAACAGATTCCTAAATATTTATATACATTAATCACAGGCATGATTTTCCATTGTACAACCATTTTCATGAGCAGCTAAATATCCACCTTTTTCTGAATACAACGATATTACTTTACTCAGATTAACCTTAAGATCCAGTGCTGTTGAAGCACTGTTTAAGCTGTTTAACTGCTTTTGATAAACCTACGACTGTTTCAGATAGAGGATAAACATCATCAGCAAGCAGAAGAATAAACAACTCTGAGAAATCTTGGGGGAAAGTGGCACCATGTTTACCATTATTGATGATGTCTCTGGCTAACTCATTGATAAAAACAGAAAACAATAAGGGGCTACATACATCACCCTGTTTAACACCAGTGGTACAGTATATTATGTCAGTCACTTTAGTTCCACATCTTATTCTGCTTCTGACATTCTGATACATGGCTCTCAAACATCGTAATAGTTTACCCTTCACACCATTTTTTAGGAGAATAGGCCACAACAAGTTCCTGTTAACAGAATCAAATGCTTTTTCAAAGTCAATAAATGCTACATAGAGCTTACGGTTATGAGCAAACTGTTTCTGTACAAAACGCAAGCAGGTAAACATTTTGATCTATAGTGGAGTATCTCTCTTAAAACCAGCTTGGGGCTCACCTGTAATATTTTCTTCATAAACCCCTTTTTGTAGCCTTTGTTAATAAAGACTATA
>CM054147.1:8071188-8083688 GCA_028751875.1 Rapana venosa | reverse complement strand
ATTTGGAAGAGGCACAGTGACTACGTGAGGGTATTGTTATTACCAGTTCTAGTACCTGGTAACCATCTGCATCTTTGATAAGGCAAGGAGACTTAGTTCACATCAGATGAAGTTTGAGGGATAGTGTCTTAGTTCACTTTGCTAGTTGTTTGTGAAAAGTCCTATTAAAATCAGAGACACTTATTTCAGTTTTCACTTTACTTGGTATTTCAAGACATGGAGACTTCCATCACACCATGACTTGATGTTTTATTGTGTGAGGATTTTAATTCATTGTGGTATCTATGATTGAAAGACATTTTATTCTAGAATTGAAGTTGAATTTGTGTCAATAATCAATATCCAACATGCAGTTTTAGACAAGGAGACTTTGCTTACATGAGTTTGAAATTGGTTTATCAAAGTAAACATGTACACAGGGTGATACTTTGATGCCCGCGGCTTGGCCCTAAATTTGGAAATAAGGGCCCCTAAAAAGCCCTAAAAAGGCCCTAAATTTTCCCCCACAAAGTCTGTATGAACCCTGGTTTAATCAATCTCTCTCTCTCTCTCTCTCTCTCTCTCTCTCTCTCTCTCTCTCTTCTCTCTCTCTCCTCTCTCTCTCTCTCTCTCTCTCACCCTCTTGCTTGCTCGATCTCTCTAATACACACACACTGCAACACAACACAGCAAAAAACACACACAACACACACACACACACACACATCACACACACAAAACTCACCACAACACAACACAGCCTGAGATAGAGACAGTGACAGATAGAGACAGACAAGAGAGAAAGAAGGAGAGAGATACACATGAGAGAAGGACATTCAAGCACACACACACACACAAAGAGAGAGAGAGAGAGAGAATGACAATGACAAATTATTTTATTTCGAGGATAATGAATAAGCACCCGTGTGCTTTTTTACATCTAGTCCCCGCCCTTAAGGATATATATGATAATAAAATAAAGCCCATAGCAATACACTTACACAGCTTACAGAAAAAATATCTACACAAAAATCCCCACTGAGAGAGAGAGAGAGAGAGAGAGAGCAAGCAACATTGATCCTAGTTTCTGAGAAAGGTTCTTTCCTTCCCTTATACAGCTGCATTAGATTCTATATACAGTCAGGCCCGGTTATAAGGAGCTCGGTTATAAGGTACCTCGGTTATAAGGAGCAAAAAAATAATCCCCGATTTACTTTGTTCTTTGTTATGACTTGCGAAAACTCGGTTATAAGGAGCTCGGTTATACGATACCTCGCTTATAAGGAGTGAAAAATATTGCCCCAAATCGACCCTGAGCCCGGTTATAAGGAGTGCCGACTGCACCAGCTTGAAACCGAAAGTAGGTTGAGTTATTTCATAGGCCTTTGCTTTCGCAAACTCAATTCCGTTCGTCTCCAAGATGTCGGAGGAAGAAAAGGACGTCTTTGTCCCTCAGTGAAAAGCTTGAAATAATCCGAAAGATTCAAGCCAACCCTCTAAAAATGAAAGTAGCTATTGCAGAAGAGGTGGGGGTTCCCTTCACTACACTATGTAACATATGGCCAGATCGCCAAAGATACTTGAACCAGGTTTCCCAAGGTTCGGAAGATCTTTCTCAAAAAAAGTCGAGATCTGCCACATTAGACAGTGTCGATCAGCATCTACTAAAATGGTTTACAGATGCAAGGTAAGGCTTCTTCTTCTTCTTCTTCTCTGTGTGTGTTTGTGTGTGGGTGACAGACTTAGAGAGGTGTGTGGGTGACAGACTTAGAGAGGGGGAGGGGGGGGGGCTAAAGACATAGATCTAGAGGACAGGGGCCTGAAAGAGAGGGAGAGAGAGGCGGGGGACGGGAGGGAGGAATGGAAAGACAGGGGGGCTGAGAGAGAGAGAGTGGAGGGGGGGTGGGTCAGTTTTGGTCGCCCTTTGTGTATGTGTGTGCATGGGTTAATCTGTGAAGTATTGAAAAAAAACAGAAAAAAGAACAGAAAAAAAGAAACACTGAAAGCTGTATGCAAGATGAATAAAATTTTGATTTCAAGATAAAATGAAGACCTTTCACCCCCTCCCATCCCTCGGTCATCAGGCTTTGTTATGTTCATGTACGGCTTTTTCATGAACGTTTACAAAATGTTATTTTTAGTTAGATCTACGTGATGTAAGCTACGTTACTACACTAAATGACTTTTTTTTTCATTTCGTATCACATTTTGATTCAATCATACGCAGTACCATGCCAGATGATGTATTCCAGTAGGTAAAGCCAATCAACATGACAATTCACCAAGTGAAGTGCCTATGGCCTCATAAAGGACTTATCGTTTCAACGATTAACAATAATTCTGTACTTATTGCTACCATTTGTTTTACTTTCAGGATTCAGGTTTTGTTGTTCTAAACGGGGTTGTTTAGCGTCCTTTTTGCTTCTTTTTGTTTGGTTACTACACTCGCTTTCAGTTTAACAAAGTGTGCGTTTTATGTTTTTGTTTTGTTTTGTTTTGAATTTTTAAAAAAAAGATGAATATAGCTGTTTGAGTAATTTTCATCGGATTGTTGTTTCATTGCGAGAGAGAGAGTTGCTGATTCTGACACCGAAAAATGGCAAAAGTCCGGTTATAAGGTAGTTGGGCTTGGGTACTCCTTATATCCGAGTACTCTGTTATAAGGAACCTCGGTTATAAGGAGTAAAATTTTCGGTCCCCGAGCACTCCTTATAACGGAGTTCTACTGTATAGCACAGCTAGGTTCTTTCCTTCCCTTATACAGCTGCATTAGATTCTATATATAGCACAGCTTCGCCCCTCCCCCCTCCCCCTTCGCGTCATGATATGGATTGCCTAAACCATAGAGCAGTAAAAGGAGAGCATAGCGCTTAAGCCTATGTGCTCTAGTAGCCCTTCACATAGGACAGTGGCTGGCTGTCGACCTGTTGTGCTGTGTTGCAAGTGGCTCCACACATAGCGTGTATATACAGACTGAGCACCCACAGGGATACCAGCTTATTTTGTGTGGCTAATAATTATAGGGTGTTTGTAACCGGCCTTGAATTTCTGTTTGTGAGATTAATAAAGTGTTTCCATTGAACTGAACAGATTGTATGGGATTCTGATAAAGTTTACCCCAGGTCAGTACATTAAAAGCAGTTTCAGTGGAGGGTGTGGCTTGCACTGATTGATTTTGAAAATAGTTGGGATGTGTCGGAGCAGTTTTGAAAATAGTTGGGATGTGTCAGAGCGGTTTTAAAAAATAGTTGTGATGTTTCAGAGCAGTTTTGAAAATAGTTGTGATGTGTCAGAGCAGTTTTGAAAAATAGTTGTGATGTGTCGGAGCAGTTTTGAAAATAGTTGTGATGTTTCAGAGCAGTTTTGAAAATAGTTGTGATGTGTCAGAGCAGTTTTGAAAATAGTTGTGATGTTTCAGAGCAGTTTTGAAAATAGTTATGATGTATCAGAGCAGTTTTGAAAATACTTGTGATGTGTCGGAGCAGTTTTGAAAATACTTGTGATGTTTCGGAGCAGTTTTGAAAATACTTGTGATGTTTCAGAGCAGTTTTGAAAATAGTTGTGATGCTTCAGAGCAGTTTTGAAAATAGTTGTGATGTTCCAGAGCAGTTTTGAAAATAGTTGTGATGTTTCAGAGCAGGTTTGAAAATAGTTGTGATGTTCCAGAGCAGTTTTGAAAAATAGTTGTGATGTTTCGGAGCAGTTTTGAAAAATAGTTGTGATGTGTCGGAGCAGTTTTGAAAATAGTTGTGATGTTTCAGAGCAGTTTTGAAAATAGTTGTGATGTTTCAGACCAGTTTTGAAAATAGTTGTGATGTTCCAGAGCAGTTTTGAAAATAGTTGTGATGTTTCAGACCAGTTTTGAAAATAGTTGTGATGTGTCGGGGCAGTTTTGAAAAATAGTTGTGATGTTTCAGAGCAGTTTTGAAAAATAGTTGTGATGTTTCGGAGCAGTTTTGAAAATAGTTGTGATGTTTCAGAGCAGTTTTGAAAAATAGTTGTGATGTGTCAGAGCAGTTTTGAAAATAGTTGTGATGTTCCAGAGCAGTTTTGAAAAATAGTTGTGATGTTTCGGAGCAGTTTTGAAAAATAGTTGTGATGTGTCGGAGCAGTTTTGAAAATAGTTGTGATGTTTCAGAGCAGTTTTGAAAATAGTTGTGATGTTTCAGACCAGTTTTGAAAATAGTTGTGATGTTCCAGAGCAGTTTTGAAAATAGTTGTGATGTTTCAGACCAGTTTTGAAAATAGTTGTGATGTGTCGGGGCAGTTTTGAAAAATAGTTGTGATGTTTCAGAGCAGTTTTGAAAAATAGTTGTGATGTTTCGGAGCAGTTTTGAAAATAGTTGTGATGTTTCAGAGCAGTTTTGAAAAATAGTTGTGATGTGTCAGAGCAGTTTTGAAAATAGTTGTGATCTGTCAGAGCTGTTTTGAAAAATAGTTGTGATGTTTCAGAGCAGTTTTGAAAATCGTTGTGATGTTCAGATAATATCAATACCAATATCAATACCAATAATCAATACCAATACCTTATTACCTAAAGAAGCAGAGAAATTCATTGTGAGTTACAAGCCTGCCTACACCCAAGCATAACAGCACCCAGTCACACACCCATGCGTGCACACACAGTTCGTAGTGTACATACGCACATGTCAATGCTCCATTGATTTAATGATATGTTAAACACTAAGAGCAGCACACACACACACTCGCGCGCGCTCGTGCAAGCACATACGCGCACACACGCACGCATGCACACACACATGTGGGGGGGGGGGGGGCGGCACAAGGCATACATAGGAATAATAATAAGCAGAAAAGTATGTATCACAGGAGAAGTTTGCTGGCTGCCATCCATTCTTTGTTACAGGCAAGATTGTGTGGACAGAAGAAGAAGAAGGAATGGAATTTATATAGCGATATATCTTGCAGAAACAAATCAAAGTGCTTGCACTCAACTCTTTCTTACACAGTCATGCAACCAGCAGCAATTAATAGTTCTAACAAGTCCAAAATGTGCACGCACACACAAACACACACACACACACACACACAGAATTAATATAGAGGCAAATTTTCAGATTTCAGATACTTTGTCACCTATCATCCCCTGTCCAGTGGAACCAAAGAGACTGAGAGAGCGGAGGTAACGCGGAGACCTGCTTCTGATAAACCCAGCCATGGTTGACACCCTAACCTGGAAACACTGTGAGTCACACATGGCCAATACGAAGCATCTCTCTGCCCGTACTTTTCTTGCTTCAGTTCAACTGTTATTTGTCCATCCCTTAGACTGTATGCCTCTCTGCCTGCCAGGCTTGGTCTGTATGACTGCCCGTCCGTTTGGTTACCTTCCCGTTTTTCTGTCTGTCTGTTTGACTACCATCGTACCTGTTTGTCTGCCTCCATCTGTACTGTGTGTATCAACTGCCTGCCTCCTCAGTCTGATTTTTTCCTGCATACCTACGAACCTTTTTGCCTGTTGTATGCCTATCACTTCGTCTATGTGTACAGGTGTTGTGTTCGTCTCCAAAGAAGCAACAGTCAGTAAAGACATTGACAACAGACTTGCCCGAGCTAGCAACGCTTTTGAACCACTGTCCAAAACAGTGTAGCAAAACCATTCCCTGCATCTCTTAACACAACTCCAAGTATACAGATCTGTGGGGGTCTCTATACTTCCTCTACCCGAGTCCTACACTGCAAGCACATCAGACTGTTGAAGCACTACCATCAACACTGCCTTTGTTCCATCCTTGATATGAAATGGCAAAACTCGGCCACGAACAAAAACAAGTTCTCCAGTGAGCCGACGTACTCTGTCTGGATTTCATAATGCAGCAGGAGCAATTTCGTTAAATTAAAAAACTAAATTGATAGGAATATGATGTCATGAAGGTTCACTAAATTGATAGGAACATGATATCATGAATGTTCACTAAATTGAGAGGAATATGATGTGAATGTTCACTAAATTGAGAGGAATATGATGTCGTGAATGTTCACTAAATTGATAGGGATATCTTCAGTTTAACGTCTGTTCACATTTAGTGATTTTAGACGGTAAAGGGATAGGGATATAATGGTATAGGTATTTGATAGGGATATGATGTCACGAATGTTCACTGAATTGATAGGAATATGATGTCACGAATGTTCACTGAATTGATAGGAATATGATGTCATGAATGTTCACTTGCCTTTCCGCGTGTCATGTGTTCAACAGACGGAACTGGTGCTTTGGTCCTGTTCTGCCTTAGCTCTGTGGCAGGACTGCCATGTGACAGCAAGGCAGTGGCAGTGACAGCGCACAAGGGGGAGGTGGTTTTGAAGTGTCCTGTCAGTGCGGACATTTGCAAAACAAAACACAGCGTGGTCATTAAGAATTTCGACTTCAATTCCAGCTATAAAGGTGAGATGAAATGAAACAAGCTGAAGCCCAAGACTGTAAATTGTTATCATCATAACCATCATCATCATCATCATCATCATCTTGATGACAGTGGTAGTAATAATAATCATTATCATAATAACTATGATAATAAAACGCATTTTTTGACTGGTGATGGTTTCTTCCATTTTGAAGAACTTTTGATTATACTTGTGGGTTGATATGTGATAAGCTGAGATCAAGCAGAGCAAACGACGACAATAGCAAAAATATTGATAATAGTAATAGTAAAAATATTAATAACACTGATGGTGATAATACTAATAAAACTGCAAGAAGAAGAAGAAGAAAAGAAGAAGAAAAAGAGAAAAAAAAGAACTCAAATGTTGATTTTTAATCATTACTTGTTTTTTATAATCTGCAAATGTCTAAAAATAAAAAAATTCTTATAATTTATACGGTACGTTGATCCACGAAATGTAAATCAAGTTAAAAAAAAACCTACACATTGCGATACATCCGTATCTGTACAGAAGTTAGATACATAAAATTACCGCACTTTGGGCACTTTTTCTGGACGTACAAAATGCATTCCAATATTGCTCTTTGACATTAACAGTTTGGAATGGGTTACATGAGGTCACTTCTGCATGAGTCCTCATGATACATCCCTCTCTCTTTATCAATGCTTAAAGTTTCCCAATTTTCTTATACATAAATTTCTTGGGGAGGGGTGGTGATGATGCTGAATCAGATCCAAGTATTCTAATTTGGTTACATAATACAGTTTTGGACATAC
Source organism: Rapana venosa (assembly GCA_028751875.1). Lineage (NCBI taxonomy): Eukaryota > Metazoa > Mollusca > Gastropoda > Neogastropoda > Muricidae > Rapana > Rapana venosa. The sequence continues at coordinate 8,076,522 of CM054147.1, read as the reverse complement.
ACAACAGTGAATCATCGTCTCTGCGTCTACTGCCTCAGGTATATAGGTAGCCACACCTGCTTGCTATCATTACCTTTTGCCCGTTATTGATTTTCAGGGCACCATGGGTGGCTGCCTCACAGCAGTGAGTAAATGATTGTGTGATACGTCCATCGTTCTTCTGTGTCCTCTGTGTGCCGAAACACTGATGACGTAACAATAATAATAATAATAATATATGGAATTTATATAGCGCTGAATCTTGCCCCCCCAAAAACCAAATCGAAGCGCTTGCACTCAAATCATTTACACGCATGCAACTCTCCTTAAACATAATGAACAACAGATTTCAAATCCATGCGCGCACACGCACGTACGCACGCACACACACACACACACACACACACACATACACACTTGCGAACACACTTAGGAGATGAAGGATGCTGTTAAAAATTAGGGACAGATATGAGGGGAAAGTCTCGGGTAGGAAATAAGTGTTTTGAGGCTGGATTTGAAGGGATCAAATGAAGGCTTTTGGCGAAGTGAAAGAGGGAGGTCATTCTTGGTGGATGGACCAGAAACAGAGAAAGAGCGTCCGCCAACAGTGGTTTGTTTGAATCTGGGTGTTCGAAAGCACAAAGTATCTGCGGCTGAACAAGGGAACGGGATGGAGTATACAGGTGAAGACAGTTACAGAGATAAGAGGGTGGAGACATTTGAAACAGAGGGTATTGATCTTATACTTCAGTCTTTGTGAGACAGGCAGCCAGTGAAGAGATTGCTGAAGAGGAGTGATGTGTTCAGATTTTTTCTTTCTTAGGACCAGTCGAGCTTCAGAGTTCTGTATGTAAAAGCGTCAGAGAAGGAATAGGAGCTAAGTGGGCACGATATGGGATGTTGCTGTGTATGTCAACATGCACGCCAGATGCTGTGCATTAACAGTATCTCCTTCTTCGTCGTCGTTGTCGTCGAACGCTCAGACAGTAACTATCATTGTCTGTCATATGAGCGAAAATGCGTTGCGCTGCCTTCAAGCGCCTTATGAGTCAGGCCCAGCATATCTGACTTTGGCGTGGGTCAGAATCAGAGTCAGAAATTTTTGTATTGCCATAAAACTCTCATGGATTTCATTAACACAAAGAAATAAACTTTTCATGATTCAATACAGCGTTCGTTATTCATTGGTCAGCGTGTCTGAAATGATGTGCAAGAAATAATATTATCATGTTGCACTCTATCTTGTTCAAATATTTTTCTCTGTTTTCAAAACAGGTACAAACAAATTATTTTGGCTTGATGATTATCAGTTACAATAATCTTGCTTAATTTGTCTATAATGTTCACATTTGCTTTGACATTAGCATTAAGAGTTATTAATAAGTTTTCTCTTTGCTCGGTATAGAAAATGCACTCATCCAGTAAATGAATCTCGTCTTCTATTTTGTTGCAGTATTGACAAGTTCTATTCTCTCTTGGTATATTCTTATATCTTCCTTTCTCTATCATTAAGTTATGGCTACTTGTACGAAACTTACAAAATATTTTCCTATGGTTTTTGTTTTCACAGTTAATCAGATATGGTTCTAATCTATATTCCTTGGTCACGGAATTATAAAAGTTAAGTTTTGTAGAATTTTGTTTCTGGTTTTTAATACAAAACGTTTTATATAAACCCTCAAGCTTCGTATACACTGCATGGCACAATCGATATACATCAAGTGTACTTTGGTTTTCCCATACATGTTTAAAGCCAATTCTATACAGAACATTTTTAATTGTGCTAATTCAACGATCATATCTATTATTCTGATACATATGATCATATAATTGTAGAGAGTCCTAATCAGGAATTCTTTAGGTAGCCACCCCGATTCCCGGCACCAGAAATGGGATCCTAAACTTATCCTATTATCTTTAGTGTCCCTAAAGAGGATTAGGGCTCACCTACTAATGGGCTGGGAGTGATAAACTGGGGATAGGAAGAGGATAGAAGAAAAATAGAATGAAATATGAAAGGGAGACAATAAGTAGTAGTGACAATTATCACCTCAACTCACTCAGTAATCACACTGAAACACTATGAATGTGATGAACAACATTCATTCAATGTAATTCTTCAGGCCAAGCAAGTTGGGTTCACAAATTTATTCTACTACTACTACTACTACTATCACACACATCACCAATTGTATTACAAATACAATTTAAAACACAAACTGCTCTGTTAATTATTTTGTCCAGTCTTCACTACGCAACCAATCATGGATCGTCTCAGATCAGGAAACAAAAGATTCACAACGGAAAGATAAACGATGATAAGGATGGACCGATGCTACCGATGTTACGATGAGATGATGCTACGATGTTCCTGCAATAAAAGGAACAATCAATAAACCATTTGATCTCTTCATGAAATCACATTCTTATCACAGGATCAAGGATACGAATCATCACAAGACCCACACTTTCAGGTATAGCATATCAATGACCACTTAATATGAATACCCACACAGCAAAAACGGAAACTCTAACAAGAATTTGCCATAATAAAACCAATCTTTAAAATGTACTCTCAGCTTACCCATTTCCCAACTCTTATGAGAATAGTTATCCTCACAACAAATCAAACTTATCCACTAAAATCACCATGTACAATAACTACAGTGGACCCCACTTATAAGGACCTCCGATATAAGAACCATCGCTTATAGGAACACCCAAAAGCATGTCCCTGCCAAAGTTGTTCTTTGTGATCACTTATTAAAACTCGCATAAAAGAACCCTCTGATATAGGAACCATCGCCTATATGGACAGCACTTGCAAGGTCCCCACACGAACTTCCCTCGGATTTAAGAACCGAAAGTAGGAAGTATCATTTCCAGGAAGTCAGATTATTCCGTTAAAAGAACCCTCGCTTGTAAGAACACCATTTGGTTGTTCCCGACACGACCTCCCCTCGGATATAAGAACCGAAAGTAGAAGTTATGCTCGTTTTGTTACCGGTATGAGTCACTTCCAAGAAATTTTTTTCCAGAAAGGCATGATGGCGGAGCGTAAGAGAAAAGCATTGTCTCTCAAACAAAAAGTAGAAATTATCAGGGAGGTCGAGCGGAACCCTCACAAAAGCAAAAGTCTCATCGCTGATGAAATGAAAGTTCCCAGGACGACTTTGCTCAATATTGTAAGAGAAAAAGCCAAATACATTGGGCAGTTTGAAAGTGGCAGGAATGATATTTCCAGAAAGCGTGCAAGAGGCTCCGGGCATGGCACTGTTGACACTGCTTTGTTGGAATGGTTTTCTGCTCTCTCTCTCTCTCTCTCTCTCTCTCTCTCTCTCTCTCTCTCTCTCTCTCTCTCTCTCTCTCTCTCTCCCCCTCTCTCTCTAATTCATTCAGACAGCTACTGTTACATACGTTCTAGTGTTATTTGAATTGAATTCATGTTTTTGTTTGCAATACACCAAAAACGTAAACGAGATTGCATCGAGATATTCAACTTTTCAACCCAACCAGCAAGTTCCATTGCATTGACGCATAAACAAGCAAGAAGTTGCCGTGGACACACACACACACACACACACACACACACACGTATGCACGCACACACACACAAACTCACACACACACACACACACAACACACACACACACACAGACCATTAGAGGCCGATATACAACTCTTTTTAGCTTGTCCACGCTATTTTCTTCTTTCTTCGGTTATAAGAACACACACTTCCAGAACTGACCTTATAACCGAGGTTATGCTTATAAGGACCCTCGCTTATAAGGACACCAGAATGCTTGCCCCTGCTGTGTTCTTATATCAGAGGTCCACTGTAGTCTTACACATGTTTCATTTACTTGTGGACGGCTGATGGTCTATCCTATGAAACTGTGTAAACATTAATTCACATTAATTTAGTTGGATGAATCCCCAATGACATTCCCAAGTCATTGCACCTGTTTAAACATTACTATGTCATTCCTCACAAAAAATAGAATTTTGCATTCTTAATGATAACAATCATTACAAAACCACACTAGGCTTTTACACATATATATTATACAGAGTGATAAACCTTAGTTGTATTCAGCATATTGTTAGCTGAACAATATTCTGCCCAAAATCGAACCTAGTACAACAAAGACAATGACTAAGTTCGAATTTGCCACTTGCTCTCTTGTTCAAAATAATAACTTCTAAATTCACAAGCTTGAAACCTTCAAACACAAAATTAGACAAATACCTCATAAACCCTTCCAACCCTTTTAAAAATTAAGTTAGGTTAGCTTAAAAAGAGCAACCCTACCTTAATGGGGAACATCTCGTCTTCACCCTTCTGGGAGGAAAAGAACACTAGAAAAGGCAGCAATTCAAAACAAAGGGAAACAAGTCACCGGGAGAAAACTACCTTTGCAGTAAATTGGAGTCATTTTCCTTGCTATGCTTAGTAACAATCAACACAAAGTACTCTTTTGTGTGATGTGTTACATAATATTCTAACAGAAGAGTTTGTGTCTTTCTCTGTTACATGTACCCAAAAAGATACTAACTGGCTTATAATTCTAACAGTAAGTGGAAATCTTCCAAGTTCTTCTAAAGTGGGTAATGCCATTGCTTTGTCATGTATTTCCAAAGCTTATTTACAAAAGTTTACATGAATGTTTTCGTAAAGATACCTACTTGATGTGTTTAATCTAAACAGACCATGAATATGAAAGTCTGTTTGGCCATTAAAACAAAAGGAGAACCACACTTCTGCTCCATAAGTTAAGATAGGGGATATCAATGAATCAGATACATGCATTATGATATTAGCTTTTATACTTTGCCCATGAATTGCTCTTTTCAAAGTATAAGCTGCTTTGTTGCTTTTTTTTTTAAAGATGTTCCTCAGCTGCTTGAAACTTTCCTTTTTGGTGAAATACTACACCCAGATCTTTATAAGTTTTAATGGTTTCAGTTATATGGTCTCGCATTGGAAATTGATAGGAATTTTAGGAGGTAATTTGGTGAAAAATTATTACTTTTTCTTTTGCTTTTATTCTTAGTCCCCATTTGGAACAGTATTCATTTAATCTCTCTAGTTTAGTTTGTAATCCTAACTTTGTAGTTGATAACAGTGCTAGATCATCCTAAACTTGTTATCTTGTAAGTCTTTCTGTGAGGAAAAAAGGGAAGGAAAACAAACCCAGAAGGAAGAAAAGAGACAAGAAAGCGATGACAGGAAGAAAAGGGTGACGTGAGGCACAGTACAAGTAAGCCTGTCCTTTTCCTGCTCTTTCCATTTGCACCCATCTCTTTCTCCCGGAGAACTTTCCTCCAACACGAAGGTTAGACACATGTGATGGG
>CM054147.1:8044230-8070688 GCA_028751875.1 Rapana venosa | reverse complement strand
AAATTCCCATACATTATTTTTATTATTTATTATCATTATTATAATTAAAGTTTGTGTACCCCCACAGCATCAGTACTGTACCATCATTATCACAGGTGACTATCATTTCACCAACAGTTTGTCAGCATTCCTGTCAGCAGAAGGCTTAGTAAGCGAGGTCCCTGCGTATACTGCATCACACCAGGTACGCAGTAGAATAAGGCTTTTTTTTTTTTTTTTTAGTTGACGGCATCTTGGTAATCTGATATTGAAAAAGCTGCTGCGTGGACATTGGCCCTCAGTATGAACGACATTATGAACCGGCGTGAGACTGGGCTGGCAGTATGGCAACGAGAGGCGTGGGAACAACAAGGACAGTCACGCCACAGAGGATACGGTTTAGAAAAGCTTGTCTGGTTTTCTTGCACAAATCTGACTGATTTTGACAAAGTGTCTAACTGAAGAAATGCAAATCATGACATACGCTCAAAATCCTGCACGTCTCGTCTATGTGAACGGGGACTACCCAAGTCCTTTGGTGCGTCAGTCTTCTGGTGCTCAACTACGGCAGGAACGGCAGTTGTCGAAATCTCTTTCGACACCTCTGTAACAGTTCAAACCAAAACCTGTCAGATTATCGTCAAGTCTGTTTTCGAGTATAGGTTTGCACACACATGCACGCGCGCTTTCATGTTCATTAGACAAACACTTAAACAGACAGACAGACAGACAGACACACACACACACACCTTTGTATCTCTCCATCATTTAGTAAAAAAAAGTTATTTCACATCTCAAACAAAAAGTAAAAAAACTTAAGAGCAGAATTCATAACCAAAAATCTCAATTGTAAGTAGGACGACACATCAGATTTCATATCTCTCTGTAAAGCCTGAATGACTGGAATCAATCATGGCACAATCTGTGATGTTTTTTTTATATTTTAGTGCAGGCACTATTTTTTCCAAGATCTGAATCAATTATTTTATGCACGAACACTAGGGTTTACTGGAGAAAAGTAAAGTAAGTAAACTTTTGTCACCAGCAGAGAGCTTCATGGAGGGGACGGGATAGCCTAGTGGTTAGAACATTGTGCTCGCAATCTGACGACCCGGGTTCGATTCCCGTTCAAGGGGATATTTTTCCGCCGGAGTTAACATCAGTGCCAACTCCACTCTCCCCAAAAGTCCTTCGGATGAGACTCTAAACCGAGGCCCCGTGTGCGATCGCACACGGAACATCTTGCGCACACGTTAAACCCTGTTCTGCTTTTCGTAAGAGAAGGCCACTGTGTGCCGGTGGGAACAGATGACAAAATTTACAAAACCGCATACACACGGGGACTGGATGTAAAAAGCACATAAGTGCTTATTCCACTTTCCCCGATATAAAAGAATAAAAAAAAATGAAAACCATGATCTACATCTTCCAGGAAAAGCAAAGGACCCAGAACTGATCCTTGTGGGTCACCAGCTGGAAGTGACTGTATATTTGACTTGTCAACGCTTAGCACTATAGCTTGAGAACAATTGTTTGACTGATAATCTGTAAACAGATTTTAAGCATTTTACCTCGTATGCTGACTGCATACAGTTTCAATAACAAACCGTCGTGCCACACATGATCGAAAGCTTTCGAAATATCGAAATAAACGATTTGGGTAGGAACATTCTTAATGGTGTATGTAACGTAGATCATCATACATATTAAAGAGCTGGTTAAGTGTTGACTCACTAGGAATAAATCCAGACTTTGCTTTGGAAGTTAAGCTGTTTGCTTTGAAATAGTTGAACCGGTGTCCGTGGATACACTTTCTATTCTTCTAATAAGATGCAATCTATCTATCTATCTATCTATCTATCTATCTATCTATCTATCTATCTATCTATCTATCTATCTATCTATCTATCTATCTATCTGTCTGTCTGTCTATCTATCTTTCTCTCTATCTCTCTCTACCTGCCTACCTACCTACCTACCTACCTACCTACCTACCTACCTACCTACATAATTACATACTTACCACCACCTACCTACCTACTTACCTACCTACCTACAACCATCCACCATCCATCCATCCACCCCATCCATCCATCTCTTAAAAAATAAAAATCAAACTCTTGACCCCCCCCCCCCCCCCACCCCACAACAGCCACATTTGTCAAAACATTTTCAACCCAAAACCATAGGCTCGCGCCACAACCCCCCCCCCCCCCCCCCCCCCCCCCCCCCCATGTCCTGAAACTGGCAACGAAGGCCTCACCTGGACAGTCAAGGCTGCAGTTCTTGAACGGTTGCTCGCTCTCTGGAGGCACCAGCTGGCAGCGGTAGTATCCTCCTAGCTCCACTCTGTCGGGAGGCAGTCTGGCCAGGACACGGTCGGCCTGGATCGTGATCAGCTCAGCTCCAACACGGGGAGACAGGCAGTCGATTCCTTGTTTGCTTTTCAGCCAATCACAGCCCAGCACCTCCTCTGCAACCACCCCCCCCCCCCCCCCCAAACACCCCACCCCCCCAAAAAAAAATTCAAAAAAAAAATTCAAGGTAGGTGATGTAACAGCCGCGCCAAGAGTGGTTGCACTGATGGTTCATTCATTTAACTCTACAAAGGTGTTACGGGAGGGGGGGGGGGGGGGGGGGGTCGTCTTTTTTTTTTTTTTTTTTTTTTGAACTGCAAGAAAACAAACAGGGGTGGCCTAAGGACGCTGAAAAGAGACCAGAAAGCGGTGACAGGAAGAACAGGATTGAAGGCAGGAAACAAAAAATAAAGAGGGGGATAGAAGAGGGGGAATTTCTAACGCACGATTTCCAGAAGGTGGGTATGCTGTTTATACTGACTGGTACCTGCCCAGCATCCACACGGGGGTTGGGAGGGGAGGGGGAGGGATGTTAACAGTATGCCAATTAAAATTTTTTAAAATTTTTATTTATACCTCTTTAAGTCACGAGATTTCTCTACGTGAAATTCGGGCTGCTCTCCCCCGGGAGAGCGCGTCGCCACAAGAGCAGCGCCACCCTTTATTTTTCGGGGGAGGGGGGTGTGTGTCTGTATTTGTTTCCCTATCGGAGTGGCTTTTTGTCTAAGAATTTTGCCAGGGACAACTCCCTTGTTGCCGTGGGTTCTTTTACAAGCGCTTAATAATTTTGAGGAACACACGTGACCTCGGTTTATCGTCTCATCCGAATGACTCGCGCCCAGACCACCACTCATGGTCTAATGGATGGGGGAAAAGTTTCGGGCCCAAACGGGATTCGAACCACCGCACATTTCCGACCGGACATTTCGCTTTCTAGGCAGGCGCGTTACCTCTTGACCACCGATCCACATCGAGTCCCCCATCACATGTGTCTAACCTTCGTGTTGGAGGAAAGTTCTCCGGGAGAAAGAGATGGGTGCAAATGGAAAGAGCAGGAAAAGGACAGGCTTACTTGTACTGTGCCTCACGTCACCCTTTTCTTCCTGTCATCGCTTTCTTGTCTCTTTTCTTCCTTCTGGGTTTGTTTTCCTTCCCTTTTTTCCTCCCAGAAAGACTTACAAGATAACAAGTTTAGGATGATCTAGCACTGTTATCAACTACAAAGTTAGGATTACAAACTAAACTAGTCTGTTTAGATTAAACACATCAAGTAGGTATCTTTACGAAAACATTCATGTAAACTTTTGTAAACAAGCTTTGGAAATACATGACAAAGCAATGGCATTACCCACTTTAGGAGAACTTGGAAGATTTCCACTTACTGTTAGAATTATAAGTCAGTATCTTTTTGGGTACATGTAACAGAGAAAGACACAAACTCTTATGTTAGAATATTATGTAACACATCACACAAAAGAGTACTTTGTGTTGATTGTTACTAAGCATAGCAAGGAAAACGACTCCAATTTACTGCAAGGTAGTTTTCTCCCGTGACTTGTTTCCCTTTGTTTGAATTGCCGCCTTTTCTTGCGTTCTTTTCCCCAGAAGGGTGAAGACGAGATGTTCCCATTAAGGTATAGTTGCCTTTTAAGCTAACCTAACTTTTTTTTTTAAAAGGTTGGAAGGGTTATGAGGTTTTTAAACTAATTTGTGTTTAAAGGTTTCAAGCTTGTGAATTTAGAAGTTATTATTTTGAACAAGAGAGCAAGTGGCAAATTCGAACTTAGTCATTGTCTTTGTTGTACTAGGTTCGATTTTGGGCAGAATATTGTTCAGCTAACAAAATGCTGAATACAGCTAAGGTTTATCACTCTGTATAATATATGTGTGTAAAAGCCTAGTGTGGTTTTGTAATGATTGTTATTATTAAGAATGCAAAATTCTATTTTTTGTGAGGAATGACATAGTAATGTTTTAAACAGGTGCAAAAAATTGGGAATGTCATTGGGGATTTCATCGAAGTAAATTAATGTAATTAATGTTTACACAGTTTCATAGGATAGACATCACCGTCCACAATAAATGAAACATTTTGTAAGACTATTATTGTACTGGGATTTAGTGGATACTTTGATTTGTTGTGGGGAAATAATTATTCTCATAAGAGTTGGGAAATGGTAAGCTGAGAGTACATTTTAAAGATTGTTTATTATGGCAAACTTTTGTTAGAGTTTCCGTTTTTTGCTGTGTGGGTATTCATAAAGTGGTCATTGATATGCTATACCTAAAGTGTGGGTCTAGTGATGATTTGTATCCCTAATTTTGGGTGATAAGAATGTGATTTCATGAAGAGATCAAATGGTTTATTGATTGTTCCTTTATTTCAGGAACATCGTAGCATCGTCTCATCGTAACAAACGGTAGCATCGGGCCATCCTTATCATCGTTTATCTTCCGTTTGTAATCTTTTGTTTCCTGACTGAGACGATCCATGATTGGTTGCGTAGTGAGACGACAAAATAATAACGGAGTAGTTGTGTTTTAAATTGTATTTGTAATACAATTGGTGATGTGTGTGACAGTAGAGTATAGTATAGATAGTAGTAGTAGAAGAATAAATTTGTGAACCCAACTTTCTTGGCCTGAAAATTACATTGAAGAATGTTGTTTGTCACAATCATAGGTTTTCGTGTATTGCGAGTAGTTGAGGTGAAATTGTCATACGCATAGACCAGAGACGATGATCACTGGTGTATATGTCCAAAACTGTATTATGTAACCAAATTAGAATACTTGGATCTGATTCAGCATCATCACCACCCCTCCCCAGAAATTTATGTAAAGAAAATTGGGAAACTTAAGCATTTATAAAGAGAGAGGGATGTTCATGAGGACTCGTGCAAAGTGACCTCATTAACCCATTCCCAAAATGTTAATGTCGAAGAGCAATATTGGAATGCATTTTGTACGTCCAGAAAAAGTGCCCAAAGTGCGGTAATTTTATGTATTTAACTTCTGTACAGATAAGGATGTATCGCAATGTGTAGGGTTTTTTAACTTGATTTACATTTCGTGGATTAACGTACCGAATAAATTATAAGAATTTTTTTTTTTTTTTTTAGACATTTGCAGATTAAAAAAACACCCAAGTAATGATTAAAAATCAACATTTGAGTTCTTCTACTTCTCTTTTTTTTCTTCTTCTTTTCTGTTCTCTTCTTTTCTTTTTCTTCTTCTTCTTCTTCTTCTCTTCTCTTCTTTCTTCTTCTTCTTTTCTCCTTCTCTCCTCCCCCCTCCTCCCCCTCCCCTTCTCTTTCTTCTTCTTCTTCTTCTTCTTCTTCTTCTTCTTCTTCTTCTTCTTCTTCTTCTTCTTGCAGTTTTATTAGTATTTTCACCATCAGTGTTATTAATATTTTTACTATTACTATTATCAATATTTTTTGCTATTGTCGTCGTTTGCTCTGCTTGATCTCAGCTTTTCACATATCAACCCACAAGTATAATCAAAAGTTCTTCAAAATGGAAGAAACCATCAAACCCGTCAAAAAATCGTTTTATTATCATAGTTATTATGATAATGATTATTATTTCTACCACTGTCACAAGATGATGATGATGAGATGAAAGATTATGATTGGGTTTTGATGATAACAATTTTACAGCTTTGGGTCATTTGTTTTTATTTCCTCTCACCTGTATAAAAAGGAATTGAAGTTTGAAATACCTAATGACCACGCTGGTTTTGTTTTGCTAATGTCCGCACTGACAGGACACTCCAAAACCACCTCCCCCTTTTCGCTGTCACTGCCACTGCCTTTCTGTCACATGCAGTCCTGCCCACAGAGCTAAGGCAAACAGGACCAAAGCACCAGTTCCGTCTGTTGAACACATGACACCGGAAAGGCAAAATGACCATTCATGACATCATATTCCTATCAATTCAGTGAACATTCGTGACATCATGTTCCTATCAATGTAGCGAACAATTTGTGACATCATATCCATCAATTAGTGAACATTCGTGACATCATATTCCTATCAAATGTAACGAACATTTGTGACATCATATTCCTATCAATTTAGTGAACAGTAATGACATCATATTACTATCAATTCAGTGAGCATTCATGACATCATGTTCCTATCAATTCAGTGAACATTCATGACATCATATCCCTATCAATTTAGTGAACATTCGTGACATCATATTCCTATCAATTCAGCGAACATTCATGACATCATATCCCTATCAATTTAGTGAACATTCACGACATCATATTCCTCTCAATTTAGTGAACATTCACGACATCACGTTCCTATCAATTTAGTGGACATTCGTGACATCATATCCCTATCAATTTATTGAATATTCGTGACATCATATTCTATCAATTTAGTGAACATTCGTGACATCATATTCCTATCAATTTAGTGAACATTCGTGACATCATATTCCTATCAATTCAGTGAACATTCATGACATCATATCCCTATCAATTTAGTGAACATTCATGGCATCATATCCCTATCAATTTAGTGAACATTCATGGCATCACGTTCCTATCAATTTAGTGAACATTCGTGACATTATATTCCTATCAATTTAGTGAACATTCATGTCATCATATTCCTAAAACTTTGGTGAACATTCCCCGACATCATATTCTACAATTCAGTGACATTTATGACAAATGTTCCTATCAATTTTTTCGAACATTTATTACATATTCCTATCAATTTTAGTGAAAAATCATGACATCAATTCCTATCAATTCATGAACAATCCATGACATCATAAACCTTTCCAATTTAGTGAACATTCACGACATCAATTCTATCAATTAGTTTAACATCGTGACATCATATCCCTACAATTTAGTGAACAACACGACATCAAATTCCATCAATTTTGCGAACATTTACGACATCATATTCCTATCAATTTAGTAACCAACCAAACTTGTTTTTTTTTTCGTGCCGAGTTTTTCCATTTCATACAAGGGTGGAAAAAAGGGGTATTGAGGAGTGCTCCAACACTGTGTGCTTGCAGTTAGGCCCGGGTGAGGAATAAAGACCCCCCCCAAATGTATACTTGAGTTGTTAAGAGACAGGGGAAAAACTGCCACACGTTTTGGGCATTTCAAAACGTTTTAGCCAGGCAAGTTTTGTCAATGTCTTTACGACTGTTGCTCTTTGGGGACGAACACAAAAAACTCAACCCTGTACCATAGACGAAGTGATAGGGATACAACAGGCAAAAGGTTCGTAGGTAAGCAGGGCAAAATCAACGAAGAGGCGGAGTTGATAACAAATACAGATGGGGGGCAACAAACAGTACGATGGCAGGGGAAACAGACAACGAAAAACAGGAAGTAACCAAAAAAAAACCGACGGGCATCAGCAGTCAAACAGACCAAACCCGGCAGGCAGAGAGCATAAGTCTAAGGGAAGGGCAAAAAACAGTTGAACGAAGCAAGAAATTTCGGGGAAGAGATGCTTTGATGGCCAGTTGACTCCAGGTTTCCCGGTTAGGGGGTCAAAACCCTGCTGGGTTATCAGAAGCAGGTCTCCCATTAAAACCCCCGCCCCTCATCTCTTGGGTCCACTGGCAGGGGGATAGGTGACAGAGTATCTGAAAAACTAAAATTTTCCCTTATTTAAATTTTGTGTGTTGGTTGTTTGTGTTGCGTGCACTTTTGTCTTTGAGAACTATAATTTCTGCTGTTCATGACTGTGAAGAAAGAGTTGAGTGCAAGCACTTTTATTTGTTTCTGCAAATAAATCGCAAAAATTCCATTCCCTTTCTTCTCTTCTTCTTCCAACAATCTTGCCTGTAACAAAGAAGGATGAAGCCAAAAATTTCAGCAAAAAAGGGAAAAGAAGACATGCTTTTTGTTGTACTCAAGTATCCCATTGAATCCCCTGCTTTTTTTCTCTTGCTGTATAAGACAGTAAGCCTGCAGCTATCATAATTTAAGATTACTCTCAACCCATCTCTAATTCACAAGCGTTTCACCGAAACCAATCTTGTTGTTTTAACTCATATGTATAACCTCACCCCTTTATTTCCCTTTCCCAAAAAAGCCCACAAAACTGCACCCCCTACCCTGTGAATGTCCCCCTGTACACCCTTCACGTTCCCTCGCTCTGCTCAACCCCTTTCCTACGATCCCAAATTTCAACCAATCTACTTTTGGCCCCGCTCTTTCTCATTTCGGGTCCTTTGACCTGAATGAGCTCCTCCCTCTCTCCTCGCCAAAAAACCTAGTTAGACACTTTTAAATCCACCCTCAAAACAATTTATTTCAAACCTAATTTTTTCCCCCTCCTTTTTCATATAGAACATCCCCCCTTCACTAACCCATTCCTATCACCCTCTAAAGTAACGACCTGTGTGATGGTTTGGCTTTTGAAAAACTTTACTATGAAAATTTTTTTTTCGTAATTTTGTCTGCACGCACTAGTTTGTAATATCTGTTTTTTTAAACTATGATTATTTACATTGATTCAGACTGGTAAAATTATTTAATTAAACGATTGATTTGTCTTTGCAAGATATAGCGCAAATAAATTCCATTTATTATTATTTTTATTATTATTATTTCACTACAGAAAAAGCTAAAACTCTATTCCTTTTTGTATTCTCAAAACAATTGCTGCTGTTTTTATTCTTGCAAGCTTTCATCAACTTACTCAAAAGTTTCCGCAAATTAAAACCCCGCCGATTGATCAAGATCGTCTTTCTTACTGACATAACTATTCCTTCATTTTGTCTAAGACTGAACAGGAAAGAAAACAGTTAAACATGTGCCTGCCCCCGCTTTAAGTTTTTAAAAGTCTTCCCCTCCTCCTTGCTGAGTTTGTTTCGATGGGACTCTCAATTTTAGGATTTTTAAAGTTGGGTTTTTAAATAACTTTTAACCTTTTTTAAATCAGGGACTTTCTGATTTGGGAAAAGGCTTTTTTTTTTTCTTGGCTATTTTTATCTTTTAAAAAATTAGGGGGACAATAAATGTTTAAAAAAACGAATACCAAAAGGACCAACCGAGCATTAGCTTGTCATAAACAATTTCCAGCTGTGGGACTGAAACAAAAAAGGGGAAAAGGGAGAAGTCAAAATATTTTTTCTTTGTAGGCCAAAGTATTCTTCTCTAAAACCAATTTTTATTTATCATAAAATTTTTACCTTTCTTTTTAAAAAAAAAATTTAATTTTTTTTTTTATCCTTTTTTTAAAAAAAGGGGGAAATTAATAAATATGAAATAAAAAGAAAAAGTTTTACCCTGCCCTCTTATAAGAACATAAAAGCACATTTTTCATTGAATACAGTGAGTGAAAAAGAAGAAAAATCAAATCCCTTTGGGTCATGAACCCAATCACATACACTCACACAGCATGCTAGTTTGATCATTAAAAATTTAAAATACAGATGGTCATTTTTAAAATCAGACGCATTTTCATCTGTTTTAAAAATTCTTAAAAGAAAAAACCTGCCGTGTTGGGAATATCAACCGTATTTGCAGCAGACTTACGCAATATTAAGGTCTCCCCCACACCCCGACTGTCTATTACACCCCCCCCCCCCCCCCCCCCCCCCCCCCCCCCCCCCTTTTCCCCCCCGACAATAACATTTGGGGGACCACTGAAGATTTTGCACCCAGCTCCTCCACTTCTCGGGGGTTTACACAAAAACCCCTTTTAGACTAAAGACTTGCTATTTCATTCTATATAACCCCCACTTTTAAACCCAACTTTCAAAGGTAAAATTTTAAGGGTAAAAAAAAAGTCAAACCTTTAAGTTTAAATCTGTTTCCTTTGTTAGAATTTTACACTGGGTTTTTCACTGTTCAAAATGGCCAACAGAACCGAAGATGTTTCAAATGTAATAAGGTCGGGAAACTACATGTTTCCCCAAAAAGCACAAAAACGACGTTTTAGAAACAAAACATCGAACTAGATTTTTGACATGTATGATGTTTTATGTCAAACGAACCCCAAAGTTTATCTCTAAATTCTCTAACCTAGAACCTCTTCAATTCACATACAAAGCCAACAGAAGCACACATGATGCCACAATCACCTTGCTACACAACGCCTACTCCTACTTATATAAACCTGTTCTTGTGTTCACATACCTTTCATCGACTTCTCCTCTGCCTTCAATTACTATCAGCCCATCCATAGTTTCTCAACTGATTTCACTAAAACGCCTGTAAGTCTTCTCATTCTTTAATTATGAGTTTTTGACAAATCGACGAAATTTTCGTTGATTCAAAATATACCTACAGAAGCGTCTACTTCTATTGGTTCTCCACAAGGCACTGTTCTTTCCCCTGTCCTTTTTACTCTGTATACCAATGACTACACTGGCTCTGATCTTGCACCATTGATCAAATATTCTGATGCCGCTGATTCGTACTTCAAGTATTCTAAACAAGTTGGGGAGTTTTTCTCTTGGTGTAAGAAGATGTTAATTCATTTTTGCAAGAACCAAGGCATGTTGCGCATGTTTACATTGATGGCATACAAGTAGGAGTGCATAAATAGAAATATCCAGATGTCCAGATACCGTTATTGATGACAAACTGAAGTTTACTCCCAATACAAATATCACAGATAAGAAATGCCACTCTCTTCTTACTTAAAAAAACCCCTCTGTACTATTTCTTTACATAACTTTCTATCCATGCTTTATTGAGTCTCCTTTTCTCTCTTTTTTAAATATGCTGGTATACAGGCCTGGATGTTGAAAATAAAAGTGTATTAAACAAAAGTGTAGCATGTTGTGGAAAAATTGTGGGCTGTACGCAAATGTAAGTGAATGATTATTTGTGTATGAATGCCGTGTGAAAGATAGAGCCCCCCAAAAAAAATCGTGAGTGATGGTACCCATGTGTTGACTAGATATTTTGATCTTCTTCCTTCTCAGAAGCAACACAGAGTGCCTAAGTTCAAAACTTCGAAGTAAAATCAGTTTTATTACTGCATCATTTCTGCTGCTCAATGGTGACAAAACAACCATGAATCATAAATCAGCATTTACCAAACAAGAGATGGGGACGGGATAGCTCAGTGGTCGGAGCACTCGCTTTCCCCCAGCCAATGTTAAACAGCATCGAGCGTGTTTACAAATTGGATGGGTGACTGTTTGCACGCCCTGGCTTCAGTACAGTCCCCCAGTTCACCCAGCTGTAAATGCGTAACTACCACTTTAGGGACAGGGAAGGTGAAGCAGCGAGGGAGAGGAGATGGGCGCAGCCCTCAATATGCTGGCCCCTAGAGAAGTGAAGTCTCTGACGCCCTCCCCCTCTACACCTTATAGGTTATTGGACATCTGTAAACCTTTTACCACGAGATAGAGAGAGAGAGAGGAGAGAAGAGAAGAGAGAGAGAGAGAGAGAGGACAAAGACAGAGACAGAAGAGACAGACAGCGCTCTGAAGGACTAAGTGTGCCGGGGATGTTTAAAACAAAGGAGACCGGAACTGTTCTTTATTTCAGTGTTAGGAAATTAAAACAATGTAGTGTACCATAACAATTGATATCAATCTTATGATATTACACGTAATAATCATGTGTGCGCGCCTTTTGTGTGTGTGTGTGTGTGTGTGTGTGTGTGGTGTGTGTGTGTGTGTGTGTGGGGTGTGTGTGTGCGCGCGCGCGCGCGCGCGCGTGCCTGTGGGTGTGTTTATTCTATTTTTTATTAGTCTTTTATTTCGACGATAATGGAATAACTCTCATGTGCTTTTTCATCCGGTCCCCGTGTGTATGCAGTTTTTGTCAGTTTTGTCATCCGTTCCGGAGAGAACACAATGGCTTACTCTTCAGAATAGCGAAACGGGTTTTTACGTGTGCGCAAGATGTTCTGTGTGCGTTCGCACACGGGACCTCGGTTTACAGTCTAATCCGGACTATTGGGGAGAGTGGAGTCGGCACTGATGTTAACTCCAGAGGAAAAAATCCTCTTGAACGAGATTCTTTGTGTGGGGTGTGGTGTGTGTGTGGTGTGTGTGTGTGTGTTTGTGGTGTGTGTGTGTGTATGTGAAATGTGTTCTTCTTTAATTTTAACTTCTTTCACATTACGGATTTTTAGATGTGTGGTGTTTTGTGTTTGTGTGTGTGTGTGTGTGTGTGTGTGTGTGTGTGTTTGTGTTCTTCTTAATTTAAAACGTCTTTTCACATTACGTGATATTAAGATGTGTGTGGTGTGTGTGTGTGTGTGCGTCGTGCGTGCGTGCGAGCGTGCGTGCGTGCGTGTGTGTGTGTGTGTGTGTGTGCGTGCCTTTTGGGGTGTGTATGCTTGGTGTCCATGTGTGTGTTTATTTTAGGATATTGTATTTTTTCCCCTGTGATACATACTTTTCTGTTTATTATTATTCATACATATGCCTTGTGACCCCCATGTGTGTGTGTGTGTGCGTGCGTACGTGCTCGCGCGAGCGCGTGTGAGTGCGTGCGTGTGCTGCTCTTAGTGTTTAACATATTATAAACCAATGGTGCACTGACATGTGCGTATGTACACTACGAACTGTGTGTGCGCGCATGGGTGTGTGACTGCGTGCTGCTATGCGTGCGCGTGCAGGCGGGCTTGTACATTTCTCTGCTTATTTAGGTAATAAAGTATTGGTATTGATTATTGGTATTGATATCGGTATTGGTATTGATATTATCTGAACACCACAACGATTTTCAAAATTAATTAGCACAAAGGGGCCTCCACTGAAACTGCTTAAAAAGTACTGACGTACTTTTGGGTGTGTGGGGTGTGTGGGTTGTGGGGCGCACATACATGCGTGGGTGCCTGCATCCTGTATGCGTGTGTGCGTGGGTGGGGGCAGGACTGTAACTCACAATTAATAGTGAGCTAATAAAGTATTGGTTTTGATATCCCTATTATCTGAACATCACAGCTATTTTCAAAATTAATCGGCACAAACACACCCTTCCACTGAAACTGCTTTTAATGTGCTCTGACACATCACAACTATTTTCAAAACTGCTCTGAAACATCACAACTATTTTCAAAACTGCTCCGAAACATCACAACTATTTTTCAAAACTGCTCTGGAACATCACAGCTATTTTCAAAATCAATCAGCACAAGTGCATCCTCCCACTGAAACTGCTTTTAATGTGCTCTGACACATCACAACTATTTTCAAAACTGCTCTGAAACATCACAACTATTTTTCAAAACTGCTCTGAAACATCACAACTATTTTTCAAAACTGCTCTGATACATCACAACTATTTTCAAAACTGCTCTGACACATCACAACTATTTTCAAAACTGCTCTGAAACATCACAACTATTTTTCAAAACTGCTCCGAAACATCCCAACTATTTTCAAAATCAATCAGCACAAGCCACACCCTCCACTGAAACTGCTTTTAATGGACTGAAGGGGGTAAACTTTATCAGAATCCCATACATTCTGTTCAGTTCAATGGAAAAACCCACTTTATTAATGTCACAAACAGAAATTGAAGGCTGGTTACAAACACCCTATAATAATTAACCACACAAAATAAGCTGGTATCCCTGAGGCTGCTCAGTCTTTATATACACGCTATGTGTGGAGCCACTTGAAACACAGCACAACAGGTCGACAGCCAGCCACTGTCCTATGTGAAGCACTACTAGAGCACGTAGGCTTACGCGCTATGCCCTCCTTTTACTGCTCTATGGTTTAGGTCCATATCATGACGCGGGGGGCGAAGCTGTGTTATATATAGAATCTAATGCAGCTGTACAAGGGAAGGAAAGAACCTTTCTCAAAAACTAGGATCAATTTTGTTGCTTCTCTCTCTCTCTCAGGTGTGTTTGTGTTGTGGGGAGTTGTGTGTGTGTGTGATGTGTGTGGGTGTGGTGTGTGTGTGTGTGTGTGTGTGTTGTGTTGGGGTTGTATTGCAGTGTTTAGTATTAGAGAAGCGAACGAGCGAAGGGGGAAGGAGAGAGAGAGGAGAGAGAGAGAAGAAGAGAAAGTGTGACGAGAGAGAGATTGATTAAACGTTTGGCAAAAAGGTTTTTGGCACATTGTCCAAACAAATCATAGGGGCACTTCAAAAAGGGGGTGGAATACTCACATAACCACACTCTTGGGCCACATGAAAGAAATATCACTTTTAAACCCCAAACCCTACACAAATCAATCTCGAAAAAAACCTTTCTGTCTCTAAAGTAAAATGACACGGATTTCTTAGGGTTTTTTTAGGGGGGGACACCTAACAAAGCTTAAATAAAATCTTACCTCGACAGGAAAAGAGAAAATAACCGCACAATCCCGAAACAGAACTCTGCCCCTTCAAATTCCTTTCAAAAAATTTCTCAAACAGAAATTTCCATGGTCACGCCTACATAAAAAAATAAACATGTTAAAACATATAAAACACACAACCACACACAGAATGATAACAAAAGAGTATTTTTAAAACTTTTTTTCGAATAGGGACAGCATAACTGCAAATAACAAACATCAAACTATACCTATTAAAAATGGAGTACCAAAGGGCAATATTTATACACATTGAATTAGAAAAAACAAAGGGGATGAGGAGAGGGAGGAAGGAAGGAAAGGGGAAAAGAGAGAGAGAGAGAAAGAAGAGGAGAAGGACAACTATTTGCTTGGGTAGTTTTTTTTGTGAAAAAGCATTTTTTTTTAAAAAGCCTATTTAAAAGTATGAGCGCAAAAAAGCACACGTTTCTGGGGGAAGGAAAAGGGGAGGGAGGTCTTAAGGGCAAAAAATTTTCAGAAATGACGAATGCCTAGTATTTTTCTAACGTTTTGTTCCGATCTTTTTGTTATCTAAATGTAAACTGAAAAAGTGGAGAAACATAGGTAAGTGGTTTGTGCCGACTTTTTTATGATTTCTTTTTTTAATTTTTGAGGCATTTTTTTTTTAAATTTTTGGTGTGGACGTGAGCGCCACGCGCTCAGGTCAGGAAGTTGTGCGTGTAAATTAATGGGGGAAATTTTGTTTTTTTCAATGTTTTTCCCTTTTATCGTTTTTTTTCCTTGTTTAATTTTAAGGGGTAAACGATGCAATAATTTAGTGTCTAGAAAATCATACGAAATTTGTTCTTAGATAGAGGCTTGATGAAAAAAAGCAAATCATTGTTATTCAATTACCATTGGGAAAATAAAATTTTGACTTGATTTGATTGACTTGACAACCACACACACACAACACACACACACATACAACCGAACAGCGCAAGCACCCATCAAAAGATAAAAAAAAACAACCCAAATCAGCTAACCCCCCAGTCATAAACGCACCCAAGTAAACATGTTCCCAAAACCATAAACCCCATGCACAGGGGGCACACACACACACACACCTTTGAAATAAAAATCCCAAAATTCTTTTAATTGAAACTTCAAGGGATTTTCAAAAAATTGGGGAAAAAAGCTTTTGTTTTTTTCTTACATTAAAATACAATGAGTATTAAAAATAATTCTCACCACAAAAAAATTTACTGTTTCTACTGAATTTGGGGTTGGGAATCATTAGTTATTCTATAAAACAAACTATTCACTCTTCTGCTGTGGAGATATTTGAACAAGCCTTAAAAATGGCTCACGACTCTTTTTTTAAATCAGTTTTGATGACAAGATCAAATTTAGAAATCTCTCTTTTAGGTGATATGTTTCTGTGACCTTCTCCATGATGTTTGTTCTAAATAAGGGGAAAGCCCTCTTGTAAGATAAAGGTACGTCAATGTTCTGATTCCCGTTCATATTCCTATAGGACATTTGTTATAGTTTCATTAACGTTAATCACTTTTTATGTTTTTTGTTTTGCTTTTTTGTGTATATTTGCTTTAACGGCTTTCTTTTCATGATTAACTATTTCCCACCCCCCTCGCATTTTCAGTAGGGCCTCCACCACCACCTCAATTCTCATACAACCCCTTGTAAAAAATTAATTTTTTTTCTTTCTAATATCACTGATAGTGAACGGACGTAAAATCGAAGACAACACACAACAACAACAACAACACACACACACACACACACACAACACACACCACACACACACACACACACACCACACACACACACACACACACAATACACACTGGAAACATTCGCACGCATTTGTATGACATAAGCCACAATTGTTTTAACATGTTGTATAAGACAAATATCAATGATATCAATAAGCTGTTCTATAAGACACAGAAAACAGGAAGGAATTTCACATTCATATCTTTATCTATTCAGTACTCTTGTATGCCAGTAGAGGCACCACTGAAGATGTTGCAACCATTGTCGACAGTTTGATAATGATAAAAAAAAGAGTTCCTTCACAACTTAGGTAGCTGTCTACTTGTGAAACAAAGATCTAGACTGTCACCTAGGCTACATCACCTGCCACAAAAATCTGCTCCATTTCAAACCCACCCCTGTTTAAACCATCACGTGATACTGCATTTCTAGACTCTATATTTTTAGACGATATCCCTACTGTTGCTTTCCTTCCTGGATTTTGTTCCCTACAGAATTTTCCCTTGGACAACTCTCTTGTGTTGCCGCGGTTCTTTATGTGCCTAAAATGCGTGTTTCACACGGGAACTCTGGTTTTTGTGTGTGGTGTGTTTCACCTGAAAGACTAGCGCTGAGACTGCCACTCATGGTCTAGTGGATACGGGAAAAGTTTCAGGCACAAAGGGGGATCAAACCACCACACAGTTCGAACCGCGACTCCCCGATTTCTCTAGGCAGGTGCCTTACCTCTAGACCACTGATCGATCCGCATGACTGTTAGTAAAGGGAACGATGTCAGCTTTTCAGTCAGCTGTCACTGAGTGGAAAATAGTCTTCTTGGTCGAACGCTCAGACAGAAACTATTGTTGTATCTGTCATATGAGCGGAAATGCGTTGTGCTGCCGTTAAGCGCCTGACAAGTCAGGCCCAGCGCGTCTGTCCTTGGCGTGGGTGGGAATTGCCATCTTTTATATGTTTCTGGAAAACAAGGGCAGGAGAATGGACCAAAAAAAAAGGTAGAAAATAGACAAGAAGTAGATGACAGGACTAAACGGAATAATAATTACAAAAAAATAATTAAAAATAAAATAAAAATAATAATAATACATGGACTTAACATAGCGCTATATCTTGCAGACAACAAATCAAAGCGCTTTCATTCATCCTACTCATTTACATGCAGCCAGTTACAATTAATAGGGTGTTTTTTTTTACAAATTCAAATGTATACACACACGCTCGTACGCACGCACGCACGCACACGCACACACACACACACACACACATGCACACGCACGCACACACATAAAGGTTGTACGCTCCGGCAGGGTGAGAATAAGACAGAGACAAAGAGAAGGATAGAAAAGAGGGAACTCCCAGCGCAGAATTTCAAGGTAGGGATGCTATTTATACTGAGAGGTCCCCGGTATGCCTATAGAGGTACATAGACTATGAATAGATTTCTGTCTATGTGGATTTTTAGGTCCATGATGCCCATAGAGGTACATAGACTATGACTAGATTTCTGTCTATCTGGATTTTTAGGTCCATGATGCCTCTATAGAGGTACATAGACTATGACTAGATTTCTGTCTATCTGGATTTTTAGGTCCATGATGCCTATAGAGGTACATAGACTATGACTAGATTTCTGTCTATCTGGATTTTTAGGTCCATGATGCCTATAGAGGTACATAGACTATGACTAGATTTCTGTCTATCTGGATTTTTAGGTCCATGACGCCTATGGAGATACATAGACTATGAAAGATTTCTGTCTATCTGGATTTTTAGGTCCATGATAAGTAATATTGAAAAATCCACTTTGTTTACTTAACATAACTAGCTCGTGGAACAGTGTGGTGGTTTGAACAATGTCGAACAGTGTGTCAAGTTGTGGGTTTTTTGATACATATGTATTCTCATGTTGCTAGATATGACTAATGCTATAATAATATATGATTGGCATGTATCATATTAGCATAAAAATGTATAATATGTAATAACGTGCAGATATATATACATACATATATATAATATAAATATAATATATATATATATATATATATAATATAAATATATATAACCACACAAAGTGAAAGCATAACAACCTAGTCATAACATAAATGTTCCCCAAAATTATATATATATAATAATAAGATAGAGATGAGAGAAGATGAGAAGAGAGAGAGAGAGAGAGAACTCGGATATATATTTTATTGAAGGTGATTGGATAAGCCATGGCTTCTTTATATCAGACCCTTAAAAAAAAAACCAACACCTTCCTCCACCACACACACACACATCACACAACACACACACACACACACACACACACATTTATCTATCTATCTACTATCTAATCTATCTATCTATCTATCTATCTATCTAATCATATCAATCTATATCTAATAATCATAATATATAATATAATATAATAATATAAAAATAAAAAATAAAATAATATAAATAATAAATATATATATATATTATTATATATATATAAATATATATATATATATAAAAATATATATATCTAATATATATAATATGTTTTTGTGTGAGTGTGTGTGCGTAACCACAACAAGTGAAAGTAAAACACCCAACCTACTAATGTGTTTTCCCAATATTTTTCGCTTTCGCTTTCATCAGGGGGGTGTTTATTGTAATGACGTGATGGAATGACGTCAGTCTCAAGTTAAGTGTCATTGTGAAACTTTGTTAGGATATCTCAACTTAAACGCCATACCGAGATCTTGTCAGAGAGAGAGAGAGAGAGAGAGAGAGAGAGAGAGGACCTTACGTAGGAAAATTACAGTCATAATTTATTGTTAAGGTTCACACATAGATATACACACACACGTGCGCGCACACACAAACGCACAAATGCACGCAAGCACGCACGCACGCATGCACACACATACAAGCTCATAGACATGCACACACAAACACACACACACACACACACGTGCGGGGCACGCGCACGCACGCATGCACGCACGCATCCCCCCCCCCCACACACACACACAGTGCGCGCGCACGCACGCACGCATGCACACACACACAAGATCATACACACTACACACAAACATAACACACACACACGTGCGCGCGCACTCACACATACGACGTCCCCCTCCCTACACACACAAACACACGTGCGCGCGGCAAAAGCACACATGCACGCACGCATACTCGCATGCACACACAACACGCACATACCACACTGTACACACACACACACACACACACACACACACAACACACACACACACACACACACACACACATACAACACACACACACACACACACACACACACACACACACACACACACACACACACAACACTCGAGTGGAATACCTATAGAAATAAACAATAAATCCAACACGACATATCTAAACCACCATTCCAAACCAATTTTCTATAACAGAACACAATGCAAACGCTATACCCTTTCAATGAGGGGTGGGGGTACAACGATATGTTTGTTTCAAATGGGTTTAACTGGAAATCTTTGACAAAGATAATGCGGAGTAAGCTTATTCATAAGATTATACAAAAATACATCCCTATTGAAACAGCATTTCAGACTTAAAGCAAGAATGTCCTACTCTTTGTAGTTACAAATTTCCGGGGAAGTAGCTTTTAAAAGAATAATCTTTAGAGAACGTTTAGACACTTTTCCCATTTGCTTTATACAGTTTTTGCTTTCTGAATCCCGGCTTGTATAGAGGCCTAGTCAAGATCTGGTTTTATACAAGCATAGAAAAGTAATTTTCGAGTATTTTGATTGAAAAATGTTTTACTCTTTTTACTGAAAACCTCTTTAGATATTTTCCCAGATTACTAAACATGATCTGCCAGGCCAAATTTCAACATGGCAATATCTAGTCAAAGTAATTTAAAAATGAAGGATTTTTTTCCGTATTTCATAAACTTTTACCCCATTTTTTTGGGTTTTAAAGCTTTGGTTTTTTGTCTCTTTGTAAAAACCCTGATTTTGTTCGTGCAGGAGAGCCATGGATTGCGTTTTGCCCATTTTGTCAGTTGTCCAAGAAAAGTCATTTTAATACAGTCCCCCCAAAAATTTATTTTTTTTTTACCTGCAGTATGTTTTGGGTGTTTCAAAAATTTGTTCAAAAGTGGAAAAACAAGAGAGGAACAAAATTTTTATTTAAAGGGACGGGCCCAAATCAGACCTAAGGAACCAATTTTAGAGGCATAAGGTGACACATCGAGTTTGATAAACAACCTTTTTCCGTTAGTAAAAACAAAAAATCAATGAAATGCATGTGACAATACCATACATTTCCATTTCCTTATGAAGGCTGTGATCGTTTAATACATCAAAGCCCTTTACAAAGTCAATAAATTTCCCCCCGAAAAGATCATTTTTTGGCCTTAAAAGTCCTTTTAAAAAATACGATGGGTGTTTTTTTTTTTCTAAATAATTCTATATGGGTAAATATTATTTTCCAAAAAAGCCCAAAAAATGTTACCTTAGATCCTTTCTCTTTGTTGTGTTGTTGTGTGTGTGTTGTTGTTGTGTGTGTTTGGAGAGGGGGGGGTAGAAAAGAGAAGAGAGAGAGAGAGAAGAGATTTCGACTGACTACTACAAACTACACTACAACACTGACTATAATTTAATATAGCCTACATCTTGCAAAAACAAATCAAAGGCTTGCATACCCTACTCTTACCATGCATAAATTTACAATTAATATTTTAAAAAATTTCAAAGTCATTTACTCGCCACTCCCCCCACACAAACACACAAAAAGGTTTGACACTTTGGCGGGGGTGAGGGGGGTTTTGGTGTTGAAGCAAGGACAAAAATAGATGAAACAAAAAGGGGGAGAATCTTGGGTCTGAAATAAATTTTTTGAGGCTGGATTTTAAAGTTCATAAGTAGGCTTTGGCGGGGGGATAGAGAGGGAGGTCATTCCAATTGATGGACCAAAACAAGAAAACCGAGGGCCAAACATGGTTTTGGGAATCATTTATTCTTGGGAACAAGGTATCTCAGCGAGCGAAGCAACGAGAAGGATGTACGGGGGAAGACTTTCCCAAAAGGGTAGGAGGACATTTTTGGGGGACATTGTAACAGAGGACAATCTTAAATTTTTTGACTATCTGTGACACGGCACCAGGGAAGATCGCAAAAGGGGAGTAAGTACCAGATTTTTTTTCTTTCGAGGACATCAGCGGCAATTTTTTGTATACGTGAAGGAGGGGATAGATAGCGGGCAGACCACCAAAAGAGAATTGAAAATAGCCAACGTGAGAAAAAGAACTTTTGGACAGTTTGGATGTTGCATCAGGGCCAAGTACTTTCGACTGCACTAATTCCATAATTGATAGTAACACGACGGGGGTTTGGGTGAGAATTTGGCGGGGAAATGTTTGTCGATAAGGCCCCCCTAGAATTTTAACGCTGGGGAAAAGGGGGACCCCCATTGCCAATTGTATAGAAGCTTTTGTGATGGAAACATTTTGTTTTTGGTCCTACAAGCATGGCTTCACTTTTTCTCAGACTTTTTTAAAGTACATCGCCTTCGGCCACAATACAAAAGAAGATTGGGGTACTGAGGGGGACAGACACAAGTTTTATACACACAGTACTACAGCTGTATGTATAATATATTTATATATATATATATAAAAAATTTTAATATATTTATAAATATATATAATAAAATATATATATATATATAAATAAAAAAGGAATTTTATAGCGCTGAATCGTAATAAACAAACAAATCGAAACGCTTTTTTAATATATATATAAAAAAATATATATATATATATATAAAAATATTTAAAAAATAAAAATATAAAATATAAATATATATGAAATAATGTATCCCCTAATAAAACAAAAAAACTACACAGCCATGTCCCAAAAAATTTATACATAACGAAAGACGAGAAGAGAGAGAAAAGAAAGAGAGAAGAAGAGAAGAGAAAGAAGAGAGAGAGAGAAGAGAAAAGAAAAACAGACAGACAGACAGACAGAGAAAAAAGGAAAAAGAAAAAGGAAGGAGAAGAGAGGAGAGAGAGAGAGAGGGGGAAAAGAGAAGAGAGAGAGAGAGAGAGAGGAGAGAGAGAGAGGTGTTGTTTGTGTATGTGTGTGTGTGTGTGTTGTGGTGTGTGTTGTGGGGGTTTGTGTGGGTGACTAGCAAAGTTTAGTGGGCCTGGGCCCCCTTTGTTTCTTCTTTTTGCTTTTCCCTTTCCCTCTCTCGTCCTGTTTGCTTCCTTTTCCTCTTCATCATCGTCATCACGTCACGTCACCAATGGCAATGTAAGACTTTTATCTCTCTATGATTCTGTCTGTCTGTCTGTCTGTCTTTTTTCTCTCGTCTCTCTCGAACTTGGGGGCTGGATGTAAAAAAAAAAAAGACATATGTGCTTATTCCCCTTATCGTCGATGATTTTGTCTTTTGTTTGTCTGTCTGCTCCTTGTCTCTCTGTCTCCTCGACATGGGGACGGGTGTAAAGAACACATAGTGCTTTTTCCTTCCTCGATAAAAGAAGGAAAAAAACTACCTGTCTGTCGTCTGACTATCTCTTCTTCTCTTCCCCCCTCTCTCTCTCTCCATTTTATCTCTTCCATTATCTCAATCATTCATTCCCCAAACCAAACCCAAACCACCAACCAAACCCAAACCCAAACCCAAACCCAAACCAAACCCAAACCCAAACCCAACCCTCCAACCAACCAACCATCCAAACCCAAACCCCCAACCAACCAACCCCCAAACCAACCCAAACAACCAAACCCAAACCAAACCACCATCAACAACTCCAATCAACCCAACCCAAATTAAACACCAATCCACAACCACAAACCCAAACAATCAATCAATCAACCAACCAGTTTAACCCAAACCCAAACCCAAACCCAACCAACCAACCAACCAATCAAAATTCAAAATTTAATCAATCAATCAAAATTTGTTTTTTCTTGGGGCACCCCTAACCCGGTATTTTTTCTTCTAGTTCTCCCTACTTTTTCCTTCTCTCCACCTCTCTCCCCTCCCCCCTCTTCCCCCTCCTCTCCCCCACTCTCCTCTCTTCCCCCTCTCTCATCCCTCCACCCCCCCTCTCTCTCTCCCCCTCTACCTAAATCCGTTTCCCCTCTTTGTAAGAGTAGGCCTTGTGCCTGGGAAAAGATGACATAATTACAAAAACCCCATACACGGGGGGCTAGATGTAAAAAAAAAACATACTTTTATTCCGTTATCCCCGATAGAAAAAATTCTTTTTAAATATCTCTCAAAACATTTTTCGTTTACGTCAGTTTTATATCTGATAAATTTTTTGCAGTATTTCTTTTTGCAAAAACAAATTTCGTGTATTATGTTTTTTATTTTACTCAACAAACCCCCCTCACACGAACAATGGCCTTTATCTGAAGAATTGTCTGAAACGAATATGTATCCGTTTTTTATCTCTCCCTTTTTCTGTCGTCTTCTCTCTGCCCGTCTTCTTGTCGGTCTGCTGTGTATCTATCTGCCTGCCCCGTCGTCTGTCTGTTTTGCTGTCTCCTCCCCCCCCCCCTGTCTGCTGTTTTTCTTCTGTCTTGGGGGAATTTTTCGCCAATGCCAAAAAAGAAAAATCAGCCTCATCAGCCACGCCACAAGATCAACTCAAAAGTTATTTTTAATCGCAAAGAAGAGGGAGAAAACACCTTGCAGAGGGAAAAAGCGGGTTTAGGCAGCGACACAGTGGAACAGATTTTTAACTGCCACAACCTGAGGAAAAAATCTTCAACATCAAGAGCCTGTTCCCCAACTTCATCGACTTCAAAAAGGCTTTCGACAGAGTATGGCACGAAGCCTGGGCAGTCCTCAGAATTTTTGGCATTAAGAAGGGCTAGTGCAAACCATTCAAAACTATACAACACCGCAACATTCATCCCCTAAAAATCAGGTCGGGGACACATTCAAAAAACCCCAAATTGGGGGCCGACAAGGGTCCTTTATCTCCAGTCCTGTTAATCTGTTCTTGAAAAAATTATGAGAGAGACCCTCCATTTACTTTTCCCCCCTCCTCCCATTGGCGGCAACCCCTCAACAACTTGCGGTTTGCTATGACATTGACCCCCATTGGGGGGGAGTAAACAGAGCTGCAAGATCTTACACCAGACTGAGAACAGAGCGGAACAATGGATGGAGGGGAGCTCGAGAAAAGTAAAGTATTGTTAAAAAGCACGAGCAAAGCCACGCTAAAAAATTTCATGAACCCAGCAAATGGAGGAGGGAGACCTTTAAATACCTTGGCTGCTACACTCCCAAAGGACGGGGGATCGACGAAGAATCAAGGGCAGAAAACCATGGGAACATTTTCCCTACAAAAATCACCACCATATTGAAAAGAAAAATCAGTTTCCCCCAAACAAACTAAAGCCTAAAAGCCCAAAATTCCAAAAACCTGCTTTACGGAAGGAAAAAATGGGCAAAGACTGCTGAAACACAAAACGAATCCCTCATTTGAAACAAAATTCCATAGAAAAATTGGGGAAATCCTGGAGAGAAAAAAGACCAATGAATTTGGCAAGAGCAAATAACACGGCTGGGGGTCCACAGGAACCCCTTCTCACCATCGCAAGAAGAAAAACTGACATGGTTTGGCACAGAAAGGGTCATGGGGGACAACACCAAAAAATGACCGGATGAATGACTCGGCACTAATGGGGCAGGCCGAACCGAATGGGTGGAAGGGTTACCACGGCATCGTCTTTTGTTTCCCCCCCCCCCCCCACCCCCCCCAAGGTCACGGTCTAGGAGAGGATTCTGCCTGTCCTCCTAAGCATTTAAATTTACATCATTGGGGTTTTTAGTACCCTGATTTTTAAATCCAGAGTTAGAGAACACGATTTTTATTGATTGTTTTATTGATGGACAGATAATGGGGGGGAGAGAGAGAGAGAGAGGAGAGAGAGAAGGAGAGAGAGAAGAGAGAGAGAGAGAGAGAGAGAGAGGAGAAAGCGCAAAGAACAGAGAGACAAGGAGAGACAGACAGAACAAAAACTTTTGCAAAAAGTCATAATATTATCAATCTATCAATTAATTGTATCTCCAACATCGATGAGGGGGAAAGGGGCCCCTAAGTGAATCATTATGTGAAAAATCTAAATCTGTCCTGTCTGTTTTTGCCCCGTACATCTGTTCTCTTTCTGCGTTTGTTTGTCTCTCTTCTCTATCTTCTGTCTGCCGTGGTCTAAGTGTTGTTTTCTGTCTTCGTCTTCTTCCTCTCTGTTTGCTGCCTCTATGTCTCTGTCCTACTGTCTTCTGTGTGTCCCCATGTTCTGGTCTGTATGTCCTGTCAGTCTCTCTCTCCTTTTGTCTGTTTTTTTTTTTTTTTTTTTTTTTTTTTGTTTAAAAATTTTTTTTTCTTTTTTTTTTTTTTTTTTTTTTTTTTTTTTTTTTTTTTTTTTTTTTTTTTCTATTTTTTTTTTTTTTACCCCCCCCGGCCCGTCTTCCTGTTCCCCCTGTCTGTCTTTGGTGTTTTCTTCCCGTCCTTTTTCCCTTCTGTCTGTCTTCTTCTCTTCTTTGTTGTCTGTGTTTTAGTTGGTTTTTCTTTTTTTTCTTCCCCCTGTTTTTTTTTGTCTGTCTTTCCCTTTCTTTTTCCTTTTTGGTTTTTTTTTTCTGCTCTCTCTGTTTTTCCGTCTCCTCGTCTCTTCTCTTCCCCTTTTGTTTTTTTTTTTTTTTATCTGTCTTCCCTTTTCTGTTTTTTGTCTTGTCTTTTCCTTTTCTTATCCTTCTGTCCCGTTGTCTGTTTCTCTTTTTTTTTTTCCCTTTGTCTCTTCTGTCTGGGTTTTGCTTTTCTATCGCCCCCCTTTTCTGTCTCTTCTCGTCTGTCTTTTTTTTTTGTTTTTGGGGGTTTGGGGGTGTTTTGGGGGTTGTTTTAAAGGGGGGGGTTTTTTTTGGTTTCTTTTTTAAATTTGACGTCTTTTTTTTCTGTCTTCCTCTTCTTCTTTTCCGGGGTTAAAAAAGGGGTGGTTATGTTGTTTTGTGTTTTTGTGGGGTGTGGGGTTTTTTTTGGGGGGGGTGTGTTTTGGGTTTTTCCTCTCTCTCCTTTAACAGTACGTTTTGGTGTTTTTTTTTTGGGGGGTTTTGGGTGTGT
>CM054147.1:8016095-8043730 GCA_028751875.1 Rapana venosa | reverse complement strand
GTAAAAAGTTATCTCTCCCATTAGATTGTATATTCATGTGTCAGGGATTGTGACTGTTTGTTAAGTGTGAAGGATGGAGAAAGTAATGATTGGAAACTTACGGGCTTATGTGAATAAAAAAAGTTCGTTATTATCCACCTACATAGTCATTTGTTTCCTTATTGAAGTGCTGACATCTTCTTGCAGTTAACGTCCAGCACAAAGGATTTTTCACGGACTGGAAGTTGAAATAATTAAAAATGCTGGCTGTATAGACGATACTATACATTTATTTAACATCTTTGAATGGAAAAGTTATGATCCCTTCAGTTTAAAAACGGTAAAGTAATTCTTCTCTATAATCTGGGATCGATGAACTTCCAATTTGAGGCCATATGATATTATCTTTTATCATCAATGACTCTATGTTAAGCCTTGTACAAAAATTTGCTTTTGAATTACAAAAAAAATGATTTATAAATCAATGTCAATAGTATCAGAAACAATCATTAGTACAGTCTGATAAATCTGGTAAAACAAATGGTTTTTAAATATAAATAAAATTGTGTTGGTCGTGTCTTGCGATTTTTGACGGCTTTTATGTGAGATAACCACACCATTGGTTTAAACACACTTACACCTATATAGGAATATTAACTATTACTTCTCGATTTTCAAATAATTTTTGCCAAATAGACAAAGTCAGTATTTGTTGGCATATCTCATTTGAATTTTTACAGGTGACAAATGGTGTTCCCGAGGTTCTGTTCTAGCCCATACTTTTCGCTCATTTTTATTAATGACCTTGCTTTGTCAAAAGTTTTTGTGATTATTGGCTGCTGAAACACTAATTCATGATAAAACATTCTTAAATTTTCTTCATCTAGTCTCCAAGGAATGTACATAAATTACATAATAGCAGAACAAACAACATGTCCTAATCCAGTAAAACTAATGTAGTGATGTGTATGTGTCAAAGGAAAATCTGATATCTTCTATGTTGGCATTAATTGTTTTGGTGAAATATTGAAGAAGTAAATTTCACAGGGTATAGGAATCACTATCGATGTAATCTTTCTTGGCAAGACCACCTCGCAAACTAAGTAAAAATTGTACCAAAAGGTGTTTAGTATTCAAATATAGAAAAATTTCCTTAATCTTTGTGTGGATATTTTTTTTTTTTATTGAGATATAAATTCTGTGTCGCATATGCATTAACCCTGTTGGGTTTCCGCAAGTTGCAAATATTTGAAACCTTTGTAGATGATATTCTTTTAAATCAATTTGTTAATTTTAGGGACTAAATAACAATTGGAAATTTTACTTTTTAATTTGAAATTGAATAAACAAAGTTTATGAGCAAGGATAGTATATGGTTAATGACCACCACTATGACAATGTTTGTCAATTAATATTATGTCTTTCACATAACATTATGTTGCGTCGAAACCCAGAACAGATATTGTTCAATTATCTAGTTTATTAGTGGTGGCATATATTGGAATATCTGCAGATCTTAAAAACATATTTCTTACCATGCCAAACTTTAAAAAATCTTTTGAAAATTTTGATTAATGAAATGTCAGAAAGACTGGCTGGGATTTTGTGTATGAAACAAATGTATATACTTTTTTTTTAACCATTGTGATATACGTCAGTCTATTTTGCATGATCTAGATACTACCAAGCTTTTCATAGTCTATCCTATTAGTGTTGTCAGTATTGTCTGTTGTATGTGTGTTTATTCTTCTGCTTCGCTCTGTGTGTTATGATGTACTATTGGGGATACGGCATAGCCTCCCCAGTGCGTTAGTATGTTGGCTGGCAATTGACGACCGGGTTCGATTCCGTTAAGGGGGATATTTTTCCCTGGAGTTGTTAACATCGTGCAGACTCCACTATCCCCAAAAGTCCTTGGATGAAAATATCAACGAGAAGGTCCCGGTGAAAACGCAGAGAAACAGAACATCTGCCACACGTTAAATCAGTTCCATTTTTGGTACGGAAGTAGGCCATTGTGTGCGGTGGGAACAGATGAATATTTTCTAAACACATACACATGGGGAGGATGTAAAAAAGACATTAGTGCTTATTCATATCTGCATACTGAAAAGAATATAATTTTTTTAATAACAATTCTCTGTTGCGCTCTGTTTGTTGTTACTGTTGTCTGTCTGTAAGGAGAGGGGGATGGGGGGGGGGGGGGGGGGGGGGGGGGTCATGGGGCATGGTCATGGGGTATGTAATGTGAAGAAGACCGAGACAGAATTGTCTAGTATTTTTTGTGGAATTAGTAACAGTTTTCAAGTGGATTAGTTTTTCCATTGTTTGATAAGTAGCTAAGGAGGATGGGAATATCGTTGCAGCTGTACAGGGCTTGTCTGTAGGGAATTAGCTCTGTATTCGCTGTTTATGTGAAACAAGGCCGAATTCATTCTCATGCCGATGTCCATCCTGACTCTAAAAAGGGAGATGAGGGGTTTGTACTGTTTAGGGAATGACCTCACCTATCTTTTGGGGGGGGGGGGAGGGGGGGACGGCCGCCGCAGCCGCTCCCCGGCCCATGCCTGTGCTCTGGTGATGTGATGAGATGAACCAGGACCCCCCTCCCTACTCTGCTGGCAAGGGGACGGAAAGCTTGTACCAAACCAGTTGATGGTGGTTTGTGATGGTGGTGTAGCACCATCACAGGAAAAGTGCCGATGCACGAAACACAAAGTTAAGTGAGATTGCACTGTGGCCCGACGCAACTACTAAAACCATACATGTAGACAGGGTCCTTTTCAAGTGGGCTATGAGGAGGAAGAAACAAGTTATCTCGAGTTGGCACAGAGGAGAAAAGCAAGTGGAGAGATGTTTTAAAGAAAAAGGCTAAAGTCACCTGCTCAGAATGAAATTTAAACTGATTGACAGAAGAGTGTTGATGGTAAAAGAGAGAAATGTGTGTTATTAGAAAAGAATGAACAATCTTAGTGGACTGAAATTTAGTAATTGAAACAATAACAAAAGATTAATGGACTGGGCTCAATTTCTACCTCACCACATCCCCCATCCTTTGGAAAAAAAAAACAAAAAAAAAAACCTCACATCCCTCTAAAAAAAAAAAATAGATCGGAGAGCAGAGATAAGAAGGCGTTCGAGGATCAGAACTAAATCATTAATCATGATGGAAAGAAAGTAATGAGATGGTTGTGATTGTGGAAACTAGTTGTGTGAAAAATCTTTTTAGGAAAACATGGACCCCCCCCCCCCCACCCCGCGCTAGCAGACGTAAGTTGATAGAGTCCAGGATAATTCTAAATCCAGTCTCCATTATTGGCAGGTGTTGTTTTATAAGTTAAGTTAGGTTATTGAGGAAAAACTGTCTGAAAGGTTTAAGGTTTTTTGTAGTTGATGTTTTTTCAAATAAATGTTAGAGATATTAGGCGCAATAGACATATTGAAGAGTGTAGGGACAGAGGGAAAAAAGTGGAGAATGGTTTGATATTTGATCATTAATGGGGAAGAATGACCCCTTCTCACTCACTCACTCATATTTGGTCGGGAAAGTTGGGGTACCAGCAGGACGTGCAAGTGGAGCCCCTATAATGGTTCCGTCCCAGCGGATCTGTTGTAGGAGGTTGGTATCAGTGAGGCCGTCATCTTGCATGGTGGGCTATCCGCTTTTGGTGTCGTCCTGCCTCCTTGCTCTCCATTTCCCTGCAGGATGTTTTGAAGGCTGTTATGATTGGTTGTGTGGCCAACCATTCAGTTTTCGTTTGTCCTGTCTTTCTAGCATGGTTCTTGTTTGCAGCCGTTTGCGAGCTTCTGCATGACACCTCGCACGTTAGTTATTGGTTTTGCGGTCTACTGTAGGTGATGTTAGGATCCGCCTGAGGGCATCTCTAATGGCTGAACTGCGAACGAGTTCCTAAATTCGGAGTATGTGGTCATGCAACAAGTCTGTAAAGGCAATGGATTGTGAGAGTGCTTGTAGAGTTGATTAGTGTGGGTTTGGATTGTTTGTGGTTTTCCACACGCTTTCGCAGTTTTTTTTTAGTCATGTGTGGAGAAGTGCATGAAGTCTGATCTTCACTCTTGTGAGCTCGGCTTTTTGGGATGATGCTCATGTATTGAAAGTTTCCACCTACTTAGTGGTTGCCACTTCTTGATGTGGTGGAGTGGTAGGTTGGTGGTTACTGCTCACTAGGATCTTGTCTTTCCGTGTGTCTCATAGTCGGCGACCTGGCCTGACATGTTTCTGTTGGTGGTGAGATCTGGAAGTTTT
The DNA here is from genome assembly GCA_028751875.1 of Rapana venosa. Lineage (NCBI taxonomy): Eukaryota > Metazoa > Mollusca > Gastropoda > Neogastropoda > Muricidae > Rapana > Rapana venosa. Next base: position 8,039,484 of record CM054147.1, on the reverse strand, counting down.
TTCATGCGGCCATGAGATCATTATGTTCCGCGAATGAAGCAATGCCAGATGGCCCTACCTATATGTGTTCTTCGTGGTCTTGAAGACAAGGAGGGGCCTCCTGATGATGTTTCAGGACAGTTGAATGAAGGGGGATAGCGGGCAGCTTGTCGAATCCTACTGCTAGTCAGGGAAGAACTCCCGAGTGTTCCACCTGAGGACTGCATGTGGAGTGTCATACAGCGCTGGATGATTGGATCAGGTTCGTCGAAGCTATAGTCTTATGACTTGCCACAGAGCTTCTTGCACACTGGTCGAAGGCTTCTTGAACGTAATGATGTTGTTGTAGAGCTGTAGTGATGTTGGAGATGTTCTTATGAAATTCTGATGTTGATGAAGAATTGTTCGAAGTGCTTCACCTGGGTTGAATCCTGGCTGTTCTACTGATAGGATTTTTCTGCTTGTGGTTTCAGTCTGTTAAGGCGATGCGTTGATAACTTTTGCTTCTTGGTGGCTTATAGACTGATTGTTTGTATCTGTGGCACTTTTCTTAGGTCTTCCCTTTTTGGAAGTGGAATATGATGTATTGGGTTCACTGGTTTAGGCCACTTTTGATGGTTCCAGCATGTGTTGGAGATGATTGTCTAATGCCTGATCATCTTGGGACCTCGTTCTTGATGAGCTCAGCCGGATGTTGTCAATATGGTTGACTTGCCTCCTTTAGGGATCTTATGTTTTCTATCTTCCTCAGCACTGCGTGCTTTAGGATTGATGGTCTGGGATTTGTGTGACGTTTGTTGGATCAAGCCTTCAGTTGTAGTTGTTAAGGTCTTTGCAATATTGTCCATCTTTCATGCTAGTTGATGCGTTGGTTAACGGAATCTGACCCTCTTCTCGTCCTCCTCAATTACGGAGGTGCTTTGGCTGTGGGATTGGTTAGTACTTGATGGTCTGGTACGCCTTTTGCTGTCTCTTTTCGCCATTGCTTTCCCACCTTGGAGATTGTTTGTGACATCCAGTTCCCATGGCCTAAGTATCTTCTTCTTGATTGACTGTTGAATTGTTTATACTCTTGGCCCGTTTTGGGTTTTTGTGTTTATGGTTTAGTTCAACTAGTTGGTCCGATCTGGCGCCCACGGTTTTCCCGGCCTATTGGTAACCAGGTTTGGTTCTTTTTCCTTCTTCCCAAGGATCTCAGGCTGTCTTTGAATGGTCTTGTGAAGGTCTAGTGAGTTGTGATGTCATTTGGAGGCAAATTAATGCTGAATCTGCCTATCTCAGCTTTAAAGATTTCCAGGACTGGGGTTTCAGTTTTCCATGTTGAAGCCTAACGGGCGGGATTGTCTTCTGGTTCTTGGTTTTAGTCTTGATCTGTAGGTTCATGAGTACATGTGTGGTCACTACCCAATATCAGGCAGGGAAATTTGTCTGGGTTTGTTGATGCTGTTAAATCGTTTGGGGGCAAAGAAGTAGTCAATCTGGTTAGTGTGTTTTCATTTGGTGTGTGCCAGTCGTTCTTTTGTGTTTGTGGGGGTTTATAAGGTGTTGGCGAAGTAAGGATTGTGCTGTGGAATCCAAAGGTTGGAGACTTCATCTTCCCCTTTCTGTGTACGCTCTTACCGACCCTACTCTCTCCGCCCCCCCCCCCCCCCACTCTCTGTCCTGGGCCATTGGTCATAAGGTCAGGTCGATCTTGGTCATTAGTCGCCCTGGGGATCTGAGAAGGAATCCTTTTTGGTTGATTTGTCTGCGCCTCATCTCCCTATCTTGTAGAAGAATTTACGTAAACTCGATTGCTTCATATCGTAGTCTGATGTTGGTGCATAGATTGTATGATGGATTTCGTCATGTTGTGTGGTTTTTGTGCGAACACGATGGAGATCAGTCTATTGAAATGGGTACAGCTGATGACTGTTAGTCCTCTTTTGTGACAAGAAATCTAATGTGTTGGCTGCTTTGGATGTTCGTCGAAATACATATAGTTAGCCCCACCATGATTCCTTCTGTAGTTGCTTCGCGAATCGAACCAACCGGATTGGCAGAGTACCCAGTATGTCCCATGTATCTTGAAGTTCGTGGGTCAGCTTTGGAGTTCACATGCCCGTGCTAAGGCTCTAGGATGTTCCATGTACAATGATGGTCTTTAGCCTGGAGTTTGATAGTGTAGGTTGCGGCCCAGGGGGTGCATATTTTCCACCTCCATCTGGAAACGTCCAATTGGAAAGGGCGCGTGTTGGTATGTCTGGCTAACCGATCGGCATGTCTTTCCTTGCAGTTTTGTCCATGTAGTATTTCTGTGGGGTGGATTGCTTGGCGGCGCCATCTCCTCGTCAAGCTGCTCTGTTCCTAGTGGGGATTTTTGGGTGGGTTATCTCTCATGAGTGAAGGTAGTTACAGGGTTACGGTTTACCAGTAGCAGAGGAAAAACCTCTGACTCTGATTGAAATGACTTAATGAATCTTAAAGAAGAGAATAGTTGTTGGAGCCATACAAATCAATCCTGCTGGGTAATTACGGGTAGGAAAAAGATAAAAGACACTCATCACAAAAGAACAGTTAGAACTCATAATAGGGCTTAGCACATGAGTTGACAATCACTTCAGCGGGCAAGAAAATAAGGTCTGATGTTGGCTAGGATAGCACCATGTGGCATGAGTGGTGTAGCAGTTTATAGATAAAAGTGCTTTTTATATGTGTTGGAAAGATAAATTGCTGTCTTGTATATAATGAATTGGTGAACCACGCCTGTAGTCTAGATAGTGTAGATCATTGAATTGTAGCAATACAGATAAAAAAAATAAAACATTTATTTTTTGTCTTGGTAAGTAAATGGATTGTTGTAAAATGTCAGATAGAGATTTTGTATCTTATAGATTTATATGTCTGAAGGGAAAACGTTCTAGAAAATGTCCAGCAGTTGTTTTTATGGCTATAAGGCTTTGTAAGTCACAATTAAAGTTAACCTCTAAGGGAGGAATTGTGGTTTTGTTTGTTTATTAGGCATGAGTTATTTGCTTTGTGAAGTGTTAGATGTTCAACTAAGATTTGCACTTTTTTCTGTGACAAATTCTGTTTGTACGAAGAAATGTTTTGCTTGTACGTGTGGTATTCTACTGACGGTTGCTTTTTTATTAACATGTTTGACAATGAAATGGAATTGTATGTTGGAAGAATGTTAGTAAATTGTGTGGTGAACTGGATGACAGTAGATATAATATATGTGGAGGACTTTAACAGCAGAACTCAAACCCTTTTTGCGGCTGTAGAAAAATGATTTAGTTTCAGATGTCAGAGCAAAAAGTATGTCTCTAGAGCATAGTACTTTGAAGATTGTGTTATCAAAAATTATGGTAAATTATTTTGATATGTGCATGCTTTAGGTTACAAATTCTAAATAGCTTATGTAATGGTGACCAACAAGGACGCTATAACATTGGTCTCTGTTGGAGGATGTAGTGTTAATGATTATTTTTTTAGAGTAGATGATTTGTTTCTAGATTTTTGACTCATGTGTTTTTTTGTTGCCGAGCCTTTGATTTGATATTCTGTGGAATTAGATATCATAAGTATATAATAAGGGGTGGAAATGAGGAGTATCTGTTATGGAAAAGTTTGTATGGGATGCGTTTATAAAGGTAAAATCTCAAGATGGGTGAAATGTGTGCAATTATTTTTAAATGCCTTAGATAATTGATGGAGAAATTATTGTAGCTTGTTCCTCGCCCCCCCTTAATGGCTTCATAAAAGCATTGTGAAAAGTATGAAGAATAAGGTACATTCAATAAGGTCCATAAAAATTATTGGTTTGCTAATGAATGTAAAAGTATGAATATAAGGTAGAAAACTTTTGAAGACTTCGAAAACATTAAGAAAGTGGACAAAAAAGTTTCGTAGGTATCAAAGATGGGAATCTTAAATGAATGCTGAAAGAAAAAAGAAAACAGGTAAATAAGATTTAGTGAGAGATGATGTCATGTATTTTCTCAATCTAGTTTGGAAAAGTGTGAGAAGGCTTCATTTAGAAAAGTCAGCAACGCAATTGTCATTCACTTGTGGCGCACCGCAGGGGCCCCCCTTCAAATTTAAAACTGTTGGGAAAGACTCAGTAGCCACTCATGATTGTGTTGTTGCAGTGTTGGAATGAGGAAGATTTGATTTTGGTCCATTTAAGATGAAATATTAGTGGCAATTAGAAAACTAAAGAGCGTGAAAGGCCGCGGGTCCTGATACTCACTTGGTGTAATTGTGACAACATTTTTGGAGTGCTGATACTTATTGTGTTTTTCCTTTAAATACAATCAAAAAATTTGTGATGATGGTCTTTTTCAGATAACTGGTGATTATTAATACTAAATTGATAAAAAGGGTGGTGTTGATTAACCTAATAACTACCGGGAAATTTTTACTGAATAAAGTAGTAAGATATATAGTTATATTATTAACAATAGGTTAAAGGAATGGGTTATGAAAAATAATATTAAGGGTGGCACACGTGGTTTTAAGGAGCAGGATACTCATATAGATCTATGTTTATTGCTTGGTTTTGTACAGAAAACAGTTGACATAAACGTTTGTTTATGTAGCATTTATTGACTTTGAAAAAGATTTGTTTGTTAAAAGGAACTCTTGTTGTGGCCTTAATTCTCTGTAACTACCGCGACCTGCTAAAGGGTAAATTTGGTTGTCTGGAGGAGCAGAGAGCAATCGCATCCATGTATTGAATGTAGAAGCATAAATAAGATGTGGAATAAAGTGGCTGATCTATTTTACTATTAACTCTGGTTGTTAAACAGGGGATGTATGTCAGCCCTTATTATATTTTGTTTATATCAATGAGCTAGAGAGATGTTATACTCATGGTAACATGGTGCACTTCCCAAAGATTCTTATCGTGCTTGTTTATTTTTGATTGTGATGATGTTATTGCTATCTGAAATAGTTGTAGGCTTTTACTCCTTTCTTTAATGGTTAAACAGCTTAAAAAGTGCCACACATCTCTTGATTTTAGGTTAACTGAAGTAAGAATAATATGTTTTTTTTGTTTTTTTTATTTTTTTCAGAAATGGTAGTTTTTAGGTATGGAAAAATGGTTGTAAATGGAACAATATAATGCTGTGATTAATGTTATTAATATATAGGTATTGTTTTCTACTAGTTAGTTTTTTCACAATGGATGTATTATCTGGCAAGTCGTGGTAAACGGTAGCTGTTAAGTGTGTTAAAAAAATAGAATATGAATAATAACTTTTTGATTGTTATTAGATATTTGATGCACAAATAACAAACTGTGTTATATGGTGAGAAATTTCTGGGGTTGGATGAAGCTGACAGACATTGTGAATCAGTGAAACTTTTGTTTTAAAGGAGTTTTAGGGTACGACGTACATTATGATTTGGTTATAGTGAAACGAATAGTTTACTCTCTTGCTATAATGTGCTGTAAGATGCATTATTATTGGATTAAGATTCTGCATATGAAAGGAGAGCAGGATCCTTTTATTTTTTACAGATGCACTGCTTTGATCTAGATGTCAATGGGAAAAACAATGGGGACCCACAAATACGTATGTTTGTGTGAACTGGTTTTTTATTTTGGGGTAAAAAATATTTTGTTTGGCTACTCAAGAGTGGATTTGGAGAGAGTTTATTAACGCTTTCAGAAGATGATTGACTGACGATGGCAGCAATGGAGTGATCATATACAAAACAGTGAAAGATTTCGAATGTACAGACAATTTATAAGTTCACATGATGTCAAACCTTATCTAAAACTTGATATGGATATACATTTGAAAAGAATTATGTCTAAGTTTAGACTTAGTGTGTAGAGAGTCCTAATCAGGAATTCTTTAGATAGCCACCCCGATCCCCAGCACCATCCGATCCGGTACCAGAAATGGGATCCTAAACTTATCCTATTGTCTTTAGTGTCCATAAAGAGGATTAGGGCTCGCCTATTGGTGGGCTGGGGGTGATAAAGGGGTGATAGGAAGAGGATAGAAGAAAAATAGAAACGAAATATAAAAGGGAGACAGTAAATAGTAGTGAAAATTATTACCTCAACTCACTCAGCAATCACACTGAAACACTATGAATGTGACGAACAACATTCATTCAATGTAATTCTTCAGGGCAAGCAAGTTGGGTTCACAACTTTATTCTACTACTACTACTACTATCACACACATCACCAATTGTATTACAAATACAATTTAAAACACAAACTATTCTGTTAATTATTTAGTCCAGTCCTCACTACGAAACCAATCATGGGTCGTCTCAGATCAGGAAACAAAAGATTCACAAATGAAAGATAAACGATGATATCGATGGACCGATGCTACCGATGTTACGATGAGACGATGCTACGATGTTCCTGAAATAAACAGGAACAATCAATAAACCATTTGATCTCTTCATGAAATCACATTCTTATCACAGGATCAAGGATACGAATCATCACAAGACCCACACTTTCAGGTATAACATATCAATGGCAACTTAATATGAATATCCGCACAGCAAAAACTGAAGCATTTACCAGAGTTTGCCATAATAAAACAAATCTTCAAAATGTACTCTCAGCTTACCCATTTCCAAACTCTTATGAGAATAATTATCCTCACAACAAATCAAACGTATCCACTAAAATCACCATGTACAATAACTAGTCTTACACATGTTTCATTTACTTGAGGACAGCTGATGGTCTATCCCATGAAACTGTGTAAACATTAATTCACATTAATTTAATTCGATAAATCTCCAATGACATTCCAAGTCATTGCCCTGTTTAAAAATTACTAGTCATTCCTCAAAAATAGAATTTTGTATTTTAATAATAACAATCATTACAAACTATTAGGTTTTACAAAATATTTATAAGAGTGAAAAGCCTTATTTTGTATTCAGTTTTTGTTGTAAACAATTTTTCCCCAAAATCGAATCTACAACAAAGACAATGATAAGTTCAAATTTGCCACTTGTTTTGTTAAAAAATAATAATTTAAATTCACAAGTTAAAACCTTCAAAAAAAATTGAAATACTCTAAACCCTTCCCCCCCTTTTTAAAAAAATTAATTTTGGTTGCTTAAAAAGGAACCATCCCTTAATGGGGAAATCATCGTCCTTCCCCTTCACCCCTGGGAGGAAAATTAGAAAGGAGCGTTTAACCAAGGGAAAAAATTTTTTTATATTATCTATTATCTATCTATTTTTTCTATCTATTATTATCTATTTCTATCTATCTTCTATATATCTTATCTTTTCTATTATTATCTGTTGTAGTCTGATGCCCCGTGGGGGCACCCTAAAGACTAAAACCAGTTCCTCCTTTCCTTCTTGTTCTGCCTTTTAGGGTTTTGTTGAGTTTTGGCCTTTCCCTTCGTGATGTTATCCCGCTCTTCCCTTTGGGTTTCCCCTTTTTTTTCCCCCCTTGGACAGTGCCCTTTTAAAAATTTTTTTGCAAGTCCTTTGGATTTTGGCATGCCATACCCCTTTAAGTTTACACTTTTTCAAATCGTTTGAAGGGTTTATAGGGTCCCAATGGTTTGCTGGATTTGTTATGCACGCTTTATTGTTTTGTGGTCTTTGAGGAGATGCCGGGTCTCCGAAAGATCTATTTTCCCCCCACCCGTACTTTCTCTCCAAATTGCAGTAGAGTCCTGTTACAGGATATAGAAAAAAATGGATTGAAAGGGAGGCATTGTTGTCTTTGGGATAAGTGAGTATTTTTATCTCTAAAAATGTGTTTGTTTTGAAAAATGTTATTGTTGTGCAGTCCGCTGCTATTCTGGTTTGGGCCCCGGTTTATACAATGGGTCCCAGGTATTGAAGTTGAAATGTTTCCCGTTTGGTATTAACCCCGATTAGTGCTAAGCTTGGGTTATTAGTCTTAGTTTGTTCTTTTCATTGATTTCCCCTGGTATGTTTTGGAGGCCTTATTCAAATGTTCTGTTAGGTGGCAAGCTCTTTTTCTGATCTGCTATTCCATCAATGTCATCTGCAAAGCGGAGGTTTGTGATCGTTCTGCCACCAATGCTGATGATCCTTCTTGATGTTCCAGTGCATTAGCCATGATTCTCAGGAAGATGTTGAAAAGAGTGGGTGAGAGTAGAAAGCCCTGCCTTACTCCAACTGTTGTTCGAAACCATTCTCCAATGTTGTTGTTGTAGTACACTGCACTGGTGGCCTCGCTGTACAGCTGTTTGATGACTCTGATCAGGTTTGCATTGATGCTGTACAAATTCAATGGTTGCCCACAAAGCTGCATGCCACACCCTGTCAAATGCCTTCTTAAAATCGATAAATACGTTGTAAAGGTCTTGTTGATGTTGAAGGTACCGCTCACATAGTATTTTGAGGTTGAATATCTGTTCTTTTCAGTTTTTCTTTTCAGTTTTCTTAGCGTTGTTAAAATCCACTGTCGGCTTGCTAGGCCAGTCACAGCTTCACCAGAGCCCCGTTAGCCAGCTTGACCTGTTTCCGTTTCCCACGACGTGGACGAGGGGTTGGACTTTGGGAAAGAGCCATCGAATACAACCAAGACCTGCATACAGTATTCGTTGATCAAGAAAAAGCTTTCGACCGAGTCAACAGAGACAAGCTCTGGAAGATCTTGGAGCAGTACGACGTGAAGGGGCAGTTGCTTGATAACATCAGAGCAATCTATGCCAACAGTATGAGTGCAGTCCGAACAGCCAATGGAACATCCGACTGGTTCCCGGTTACATCAGGGGTCAGGCAAGGCTGCGTACTCTCCCCCCTTCTCTTCGTGATCTACATGGACCAGATTACAAAGGAAGCCAACCCAGATCTGAGGCCCTGAACGAAACTACTATTTGCTGACGACCAGTCCTGATGAATCAGAACAAAGCAGCTCTTCAAGAACACACAGACCAACTCAACACAAGCTGCGAGAGGTATGACATGAAGATTAGTATCACCAAAACAGAAGTTATGTCTGTCAGCAGAAATCAGGAAAGCTGGACATCAACATCAACGGCACCCAGCTGAAACAGACCAAAAAATTTAAATAACCTTGGCAGCCTCTTCACTGAAGATGGAAAATTGGACAGAGAGATAGAAACAAGATGCCAGAAAGCGAATGCAGTCAGTTACCAACTCGCCCCCCTTCTAAAACATCCCAGCATCCCAATGAGCACCAAGGCAAAACTCATCAACGCCATCTTCGTTCAACACTCACATACCAGTGTCAGACATGGGCCCTAACAAAAGCCTTAGAGAGAAAACTGGGTCACATGTGAAATGCCTGCCTGAGAAAAGCTGTCAACAAGACCAGACGCGACAAGATCAAGAATGAGGTGATCAGAGACATGGTTGGACTAACACCAATTCTCCACCATATCGAACAACAAAGGATCAGGTGGTTTGGTCCCTCACTAGAATGCCGCCCATACCAACCAGCCCTACGGGCATACACCATCAAATACAATGGCTGGAAAGCCAGAGGTAAACCAAGGAGACGATGGAGCGACTCCGTGGCTGACACCCTGCGAGCCCATGACCTGTCACTACATCAAGCCTCCCGCCTAGCTGCAGACAGACGTCTGTGTCTCCCCGCGACGCCGAAGGGCACCAGCGGCAGATGAATGAAGAAGAAGAAGAATATCTGTTCTGTTTTGCTGTGCCGTGCTCTGAAACCTGCTTGTTCCTCAGCAATGATGGTCTCTGCTTGTGGCTTCAGTCTATTCAATATTATCTGCAGCATGACCTTGCTTGGGTGGCATATGAGGCTGATTGTGCTGTAATTATGGCATTGTTGTAGATTTCCTTTCTTGGGGAGGGTGATGAGTGACTGTGTCCATGGTGTTGGCCATTTTCCTGTCTGCCAGATCTTGTTGCAGATTCTTAGTAGGGCGCTGATCATGGCTTCCCCTCCAGCTTGAACCAACTCAGCTGGAATGTTGTCAGCCCTGCTGACTTCCCCTTTTTCAGCAATCTGACTGCTGTTTCCACTTCTTCTCGGAGGATGGGTGACTGTCTGTGTTTTGTTTTGCAGGACTTTAAAGGATTTCTGGTTTCCGCGGTTCTTAGTTATACAGGTCGGAGCGTATTCTGTCCATCGTTCAAAAATTTCCTGGTTGTCGTGAGATACTTCCCATTTTTGTCGGGGATTGTTAACCTTTTCCCCTGTTTTGTTAGTCAGGTCTTTCACCGCTGTATGCTTTTCCCCATTGTTTTCTTGATTTCTTTTAAAATTCTTGGCACTGTTCACAATCCTTTCTCTTTTGCCTCCGCAGGGACTTCCCTGTTTCTTTTTTTGATGCCCTATTTGTTCTGCTCTTTCTTTGTTTCTGTTTTCTTTTTCTTCAACTCTCTACGCTTGTCGCATAGTTGTAGGATGTTAGGTGTGACCCATGGTTTTTTGACTGGTCGGTGTTTGCCAAGAAGCTCGCTTGCTGTTTCAGTCACTGCTGTATTAAAACTATTTGTCAGTGTGTCTATGTCTGAAGTCTATCACAGTGAGTGCTGCAAACTTTCCACCTATCCTTGCTTGAAAAATTTCTAATACCTCTGGGTCCTTCAGCTTCTCGAGGTCAAATTTGATCCTGATGTTGTTCCGCTTGTGGATTTTCTTTAGACGTAGTCGGAAAGTCATCATCACAAGATCATGATCACTCCCTATGTCTGCTCCTGGAAAACTTCGTGTCTGTGCGATGTTAACGCTAGACTGAAACCGTCTTTTCATCATGATGTAATCTATTTGGTTGTGGTGTTCTCCATTTGGGCTATGCCATGTCCATTTTTTGGATTTCTTGTGTGGGCCAAGTGTATTCACTAGCTGGAGGTGGTTGTTACTGGCAAACTCCAGGAGTCTCAAGCCTCTTTCATTTAATTGGTTATTACAATGTGGCCCACAAACGCCCTCCCAATCTTTCCATGCATCTTCTCCTACCTTGGCGTTCCAGTCACCTTGCACAACGAGGATGTCTTTCTTGGGAGTTTGATACAGAACCTCTTGTAGCTGGTCATAAAATTCTTCTATGGCTTCATCTGTGCAGTCTGATGTAGGGGCGTATGCCTGTACTACAGTTATGTTAAAGGGGGTTGCTCTCAGGCGGATGGTAATAAGTCTGCTGGACACAGGCTGACAGCTCATGACGGTGTTCACGGTGTTTTTGTGAACGAGAAACCCCACGCCGTGTTCATGTTTATCCTGTTTTCCACTGTAGTATAATTTGTGGTCTTCCTGGGTTGTTGTTTCTCCCATGTTTTTCCACCTTACTTCGCAGAGCCCAAGGATGTGCCATTGATATCTGGACATCTCATGTGTCAGTTCTTCCACTTTGCCTGCATCTCTTAGTGTCCGTACATTCCATGTGCCAATGATGGTGTTGTTTCTGGCACAGATTTTGCTGTGTTTTACATCAGTAGCATACTTTCGACCTCTGTCCTGATGAGCAACAGAAGGCGCGGTCCTTGGTAACCCGGGCGACGACCGATCCGGTATGGAAATTCTGGCTGTCTTTGTCATGGGTGTATTTTGGGCAAATCAAACCTGGCGGAGCCCATCCCTCTCCAGGTCGGATTTTTTGGTTGGGTTTACTCCCCACATGTGGCAGGTGGTACTGGGTTACATGGTTACCAGTAGCAGAGGGAGTCTCTGACCTGACCCATATAATAATTCACCGGTAGAAAATTACCCTTGTAGTAAATTGGAATTATTTTCCTTGCTAAGCTTAGTAACAATGATCACAAAGCACTCTTCTGTGAGAATTGTTACAAGTGTATCAGATATAAATGTTCATAAATTCAGATACAGGGAACATGATATTGACGACCTCAGGTTGCTATGCCCATTATGTAAGCAAGCAGAGGAGGATGAAGTACATTTTCTGTTGTGCTGTCCAGTATTAGAAGATGTTAAGCAGAACTACATCTCTGTTAAATATAGTAGACAGCCTAATTTATTTAGACTGTGTTTACTCCTGGCATTAAGTCATCCTGAGGTTGTACGAAGCCTCACTTTATAAAAAAAAAATTTGTGTAAAGCTTTCAGAATAAGAGAGATATTGTTATCCTAAGTCATATTTTTGTAGCTTTTTGTTACAGTAACATGTTGTCGTTACTATTGCTTTTACCCCCAGCAAAATACTAAGCAGTTCGGCAACCCACTTCATGTATGGGCCAATGGCCTTTTGTGAATAAATCCTTCGAGTTTGATTTCTCTCCTCTCTCTCTCTCTCTCTCTCTCTCTATCTCTCTCTCTTCTCTCTCTCTCTCTCTCTCTCCCACTCTCTCCTCCCCTCCCCTCTTTTCTCTCTCTCTCTCTCTCTCTCTCCTCTCCTTTACTCTACTATACTCTACTTCAAGCTATATGTGTGTTTTCTACTTCAAATATGATGTTGTGACTTTATGCTCGTGTTTTTGTAAAAGATTAGGGTATATGCGTAGAATATGTTACGGTTTTTTTTGTGCATTTGGACAATATGATGGATTTCTTTTTCTTCTTAATAATAATAATAATATATGGAATTTATATAGCGCTGAATCTTGTAAAAAAACAAAACAAATCAAAGCGCTTGCACTCAATCATTTACAGGCATGCAACTCTCCTTAAACATAATGAACAACAGATTTCAAAACCATGCGCGCGCACGCATGCACGCACACACACGCGCGCGCGCGCGCGCACACACACACACACACACACACACACACACACACACACACACACACACACACACACACACACACACACCCCCGAACACACTTAGAAGGTGAAAAATGCTGTTGAAAATTAGGGACAGATATTTGGGGGGAAAGTCTCAGGTACGAAATAAGTGTGGGTTTTGAGGCTGGGTTTGAAGGTATCAAGTGAAGGCTTTTGGCGAAGTGAAAGAGGGAGGTCATTCCAGGTGGATGGACCAGAAACAGAGAAGGAGCGACGGCCAACAGTGGTTTTTTTGAATCTGGGTGTTCGAAAGCACAAAAATAAAACTTGCAGCTGAACTAAGGGAACGGGATGGAGTGTACGATGAAGACAGTTACAGAGATAAAGGGTGCAGATTTGTGGAGACATTTGAAACAGAGGGTATTGATTTATACTCCAGTCTTTGTGAGACAGGCAGCCAGTGAAGAGATCGCAGAAGAGGAGTGATGTGTTCAGATGTTTTCTTTCTTAGGACCAGTCGAGCTGCAGAGTTTTGTATGCATTGAAGAAAGTGGACAGATGATGCTGGTAGGCCAGCCAAAAGAGAATTACAGTAGTCTAAACGTGAAAGAATAGGATGTGACAAGCTTGGAAGTTGCATCAGTGGACAGATACTTGGGGAATCGCGCTTATGCGCCGTAATTGATAGTAGCAAGACTGGCAGGTCTGGGTGATGAATTTTTTCATAGAGGTGTGTTGTAAAGAGCTACTCCAAATACTTCACAGAGGTGGACAAGGAACTGACTTTATTGCCGAATTCTTTTGAATTTTTTGCGATAGAGGAAAGTTTATGTTGGGTCCCTATAAACATGGCTTCGGTTTTATCGGCATTAAGTTGTAACTTGTTCTGAGCCCAACCAGTTTTGAATGTCTTGAAGGCAGTAGGACATTTTTGTCAGGAGGGAAGGCAATTTTTTCAACAGTATCACTGCACTGAAGCTGAGTATCATGGGCATAGAAAATGATGATCAATATGGTGGTTGTTTATTATATGTGAGAGTGGAGCAGTGTAGAGAGTACAGAGACGGGCCGGGAAACTGACCCCTATGGGACCCACATTCCATTTTGACAGGTTTTGATTGAACTTTGTTTACAATAACTTTCTGGAACCTGTCTGTGAGGTATGAGGTAAGCCAGTGGGGGGCTGTGCCGTTATACCAAACGTATTTTTGGAGGCGAGAAAGAAGAATTGAGTGATCTATGGTATCAACGGCTGCAGATAAGTCAAGAAGAGTGAGGAGGGAGATTTTTTTCTGCATCAGAAGCAAGTAGAAGTGTATCTAAAGTGTGAACTAGGGTGGTTTCGGTGCTGTGGTTGGGGCGATAGGCAGATTGAAAAGGGGGAAGGAGATCATTGGAATGAAGGTGACTGTTGAGCTGTTTGAGAACAACTTTTTCTAGTACTTTAGAGACAAGGGTAAGTTTGAGACAGGCCTATAATTCTTCAGAATTTTGGGGATCGAGGTCGTGCTTTTTCAGTAGAGGTGTGACTATTGCTGTTTTAAGAGCTGACGGAAAATTTCCTGACACAAGAATGAGTTACTATTTTAGTGATAACAGGTACAAGTTGTGGAAGGCATTGTGAGAAAACAGGAGCAGGTATAGGATCAAGGTCGCATGATTTTATAGTCATTTCCTTCAGAATTGTCATGATTTCTTTTTCACTTGTGGGATGGAAGGAAAAGAGAGGAGTGCCAGTGAACTGGGGATCAGGAGGCGCAGGCTGGACCTGAGTCTGATCCAGTCTGGAGCGTATGTTTCAAACTTTGTCTGAAAAGAAGGCAGAAAAGATAGATGGAAGTTCAGACAGGCTGTGGGTGTTAGGCAGAGGAGTTGTTTTTGCAGATCCAAGGAGATTTGAGGTGAGGGAAAAAAGAGATTTTATGGATGTAGCACAGAGAATTTGGGAAGAGTAGTAGTCTGTCTTTGCTGAATGGTTTAAGAGTTTGACTTTGTTTATTTGTTTTCGGAAAAGTTGTTTGTTGATTTTGGTTTTTGACTTCCGCCACTGCCGTTCTAGTTGCCGGCGTTTGCGCTTCGCTATCAAGATGTCTTGGGTATACCATGGCGCACAGGGTCTGTCAGGGAGGAGATTGTCAGTAGGAGGTGCATGCTCATCAAGCAGTTGGTGGAGAATAATGTTATAGTGATCAGAGAGGTCAGTGTGGTCAGAGGTTTGTGAAAAACGTTCGGAAGCTTGTGAAGAGAAGGTATGAATGTCTAAAAGGCCTTAAGATTGCGACGAGTAACATAAATTTTCTTTCTGACAAGGTTTTGTGATGTTAAAATGGAAAAGAATGGCGGAATGATCAGAATGCAGTTCGTCAGTGACCAGAAAAAGATGTGACAAGATTAAATGAAGCATTAGTAATCAGCCAGTCTAAAATATGACCAGATCTGTTTCGTTGCTTCGTTTATCAGTTGAGAGAGAGAATGGTTGGACAGAGAAAGAGAAAGACGTTTGACATCTGGAGAAGACTGGTTGTCGAAATGGAAGTTGAAGTCACCCAAAAATTATAAGGTTAGTGGGAGAGAGGCTGTAGTGGTCGAGGAGTGACTGGAATTCTTGGTGAAAAAGAGAAGATGTTAGGTTGTTTTTACGGCTGGGAGGTGGACGGTAAAGGCAGCAGATAGTAATAGAGTGGCCAGGTAGGTTGAGATTGATTTCGCAAACTTCAAAAGATTCATGTGAGAATTGAAGGTTGTGACTGAAAGAAAGAGAGGGTTCCCATGTGTCTTTGAGAATGATGGCAATCCCACCTCTTCGAGAGAGTCGGGGGAAAGAAATAGTTTTATATCCAGGAGGAGTCAGCTGTTTTATTTTTAGTTCATGGCCATGTGGTTTAAGCCAAGTTTCCATGAGGAAGGTTAAGTCAATGTTTCTTTCAGAGATAAAATCAGAAATGTAGTCGGCTTTTCCATTTGGACAGACAGACTGCACATTGAACAAACAAACTTGAAGGAGATCTGAAGGAGGTGGAAAGGTTGAAGATGAAAGTGGTGGCTTTGGACAAGCATCAGAGGAAGATGACGAAGGCGATGGTGGAGATGCGGCTATCGGAAGAACAGACAAGAGTTTGGATGGTGAATCAGGAGTAGAAGATGGTGAAAGAACTGTGCTAATCAGGGGATTCTGTGTTTGAAATGCATCATGATATACATCATCATCATCAGAACAAAAAACATTATCAGAGTCACAAACAACAGAACAGTGAACAGCTGAAGGGGCGGGTGGACGGCAGCATGGGGAAGAAGCGTTGTCAGGGGTGACAGAAGTGACGTCAGAGGTGAGGGGGGAGACATGGGAGGGGGAAGCCCACCACTGGCGATGACGTCGGCCTGCCCGTGTTCCCCGTCTGGTTTTGAGGCGATGAATGCCTAAGTGTGTTATAAGCTGCTTAATATCAGGAGCAAGCGTGTACTGTTTTTGACAAATCTCAGGTGCGAGCATAGGTCTAATGTCCGCGGCTCTCCCTGCCATGGTCTTCTTCATACATAGATTTTTTTTGTTTTTTGTTTTGGTACATATTAATATTTTGCTTGTTTGCTGTTGTTTTTCTTTTTTGTGCCCAGAGCGCTGATTGTAAAAAAGGTGTTTGCTTATGCTATTAATTGATTCATTGATTCATTGATTCATTCTCTCCCTCCCTCCCTCTCTCTCTCTCTCTCTCTCTTCTCTCTCTCTCTCTCTCTCTCTCTCTCTCTCTGATGTTCTCTATATCTTGCTTGCCTTCCAGTATGTGTGTGTGTGTGTGTGTGTGTGTGTGTGTGTGTGTGTGCGTGCGCGCGCGTGTCTGTGTGTATTGTTTTCCATGCAGTTCTATGTCAGCATGCATATTTTCCCTTCTTATTTATTTTTTTATGGCTGGATGTAAAAAAGCATGTGATGCTTAATCTATCACCCTCTGAAAAATAACAATTGTTAAATAAAATGTTATCTCACTCTCTCTCTGTTGTGGGAAAGAGGAGGACAGGGTAAAATTGTGGGAAAGATGAGGACAGGATAAAATTATGAGAAAGATGAGGACAGGGTAAAATTGTGAGAAAGATGAGGACAGGGTAAAATTGTGGGAAAGATGAGGGCAGGGTAAAATTATGCAAACACTAATACAAACTCTCCATCATCTCAAAAGCACGAGAAACCCACGCGACCCCAGGAAAGCACAGCCAATAACAACCAACAACCAAGCAAACATGAAATGGCCCAAATCAGAATCACAGACCCAGACGACCATTTCCCACACCCTGACCTCTTTTCTTCATTATGGGCACAGGCACTCATACATAAAACCACGCCAGCATGGTGCATGCTTGCGCACCAGCACACCCATACACACACGCGCGCGTACGCACTCCTGGGCTGTCATGACATGTTATACCATAACACTTAAAATAAAGTGCATGATAAAGCATTTTTAAAAAATAGAGTAAAAAAAAAATAAAAAAGGGTGCACTCTTCTTATTGTATGTGGCCAATCAGCTCTCTCTCTCTCTCTCTCTCTCTCTCTCTCTCTCTCTCTCTCTCTCTCTCTCTCTCTCTCTCTCTCAGACAAATACAGAACTGAAAAACAGTGGATAAGCTAGAAAAGAGGGCAGATGATGCAGAGGGACAATCACGGGAAACAACATTATTGTTCATGGCATAGAGGAGAAAACAAATGAGAGTGATGCTGACTGTGAGATGGCTGTGATAAATCTTTCTGAAAAAAATGGATGACAAGGATGTAAAGTTTGATAGTGTGGCCCATATAAATTCTAAAGCTAACTCTCCTATTATTGCCAGATGCTGTTTTTCTCAGGATAAGATTACAGTTATATGAAGGCAAAATCTCACCTGAAAGGCTCTAGTATTTTTGTAGATGAAGATTTTTCTCAGTCTCTTAGGGAAATTAGGTGTAAACTGACCCTATATTTAAAGAGCTCAAGAGCAGAGGGGAAACAAGTAAGAATGGTTTTTGACCATCTGATAACAAACGGAGAAAAGGTGACCCTCAATGATCTCCAAAGAAAGGAATAACTCTTTGGCTGGCCCATACACACATCCGTCCATAGACGCAATTCACAGGGTAGGCCAGACAGTAAACCAGCACAGGTCATCAGTGGGCCTGAGTCAGTCACACACAATACCACTTTGTGCTGTGGATCGTGAGGGAGACACAACTGGCTTTAAGAGGCAAGACAAAGACAGGTCTGACCAAGGTTTACTAGGCTGAGGACTAAAATCTGTCCCCCAGGATTTGTCTGGTTGTAGGCAGCCCTCCAATAAAGAGCCCTTGTTAATAAATGATGATGGCAATACTTATGATAGCATTAACTTGGTTTCTAATGAAACAAATAAAACGTTTTCTTTTTATGGTGGAAGATAAATGGGTTGCTTTCTAAACTCACTGACCGGGATTTTGTATCTTATGTGTGTAGCTTCGATTTTATTTGTTTGTCAGAAACTTCATGGAAAATATCCAGCCAGATGTTTTTAGTGGCTATAAGGCCTTCTGTAAGTCGGCAATTATAGTTAGTCATCAAGGAGACGATCCGGTGGATTAGTTTGTTTAATAAAGTATGAGCTAGCTGCCAATGTGAAATGTTTGGTTGTTCCTTATTCTAACATTTGTGTTTTTCTCTTTGACAAATCTTTGTTATGTACTTCAAGGAATGTATTACTTGTATGTGTGTATATACCACCTGAAGGTTCACCATTTTATAACATGTCTGACAATGATAATGGAATTGCTATGCTAGAAGAATGTTTAGTCAATTGTGTGGTGACATTGGATGAAGTAGATATAATACTGTGTGGAGATTAAAACAGCAGGACATCAAGCTTTTCTTCTTATCATGTAGCGAATGACTTTAATTCAGATTCCCATAGTAAAAGCATGTCTCTCAGTAGTAATCGTAATTCTGAAGATTCTTTTATCAATAATTATGGTAAATTATTATTGAATATGTGCACTGCTCTTGGGTTACAAATTATAAATGGTGTGTGTAATGGTGACCAACTAGGATGCTATACATTCATTTCTGATGGAGGATGCAGTGTTAATGTTTATTTTTTAGTGTCAGATGATTTGTTCTCTCAGATTTTTGACTCATGTTGTTTGTTTTTTGCTGAGCGTTCTTATTCTGATCACCTTCCTGTTGAATTACATATTAATCCAGTATATGATACATGTGCCGTGCCGTAACTGAGGAGCCAGCAGTTTTGGAAAAGTTTGTGTGGGATGGAAACAAACTCTCAGTTTATAAAGAAATTCTCTGTGAAGAGAACATGTGGGAACAATTTCTAAAAGCCTTCCAGATGATTGATGAGAACATTGATGAAGCTCTAGATTTATTTAATGATCTCATAAAAACCAGTGCTATATATATGAAGAAACAGGTTCATGTCAATAAAAGTCTATCAAATGATACATGGTTTGATAATGAATGTAAAAGAATGAAATGTAGGGTCAGAAAACTTTTGAAGTCTTACTATAAAACGTTAAAGAATGAAGACAAAAACTTGTACTGTATCACAAGAAGGGAATATGAATACATGCTTGACAGGAAAAAGAAAGAATAACAAGACATTACTTGCAGATATGTCTTCCATTACTTCTTAATTTAAGTTCTGGAAGAATATTAAGAAGGCTTCATTTAGAAAGAGTCAGTCAAAGAATAATACATCTGTCAACAGATGGTTGCAGCACTTCAAAACCCTGCTAGAGAAAGACTCCATAGACAACTCCATGAACACTGATGGTGACTATGAAGAAACTGAGGAAGATTTTGATCATCCCATATCTAAAGATGAAATATTATTGGCACTTAGAAAACTTAAACTTAAAGGCAGAAGAGAAGTCAATGAAAAGTATACGAACAAAGGAGTCGGGTTTTTCTAGGTGGGAATAAACATTATGCAGCAAGGTAATTGTAGCATCATTTGTGCTTCTGTTGGCTTTGTATGCAAACTGAAGAGGATCTAGATGTGAAGAAGTAGAGAAAAGAAGCCGTTTGAGAACGATTCGTTCAAAACATTTCATTACTATTGGAGTGAGAGCTACTGGTCTATAGTCATTTAAAGATTTGGGGTGATTATTTTTTGGAACAGGACAAATTATTGATTTTTTCCAGAGACTTGGAACATGGCATGCTTTCAAAGACAGAGAAAACAAATCACTAAAAACATGACACAGCTGCTCTGCACAAGATTTTAAAAGCCGACCACAAATACCATCCACACCCACAGCCTTCCTCACATGCAATGCTTTAAATACTGATTTAACAGTAAAATCTTCATCATTCGAATCATTATCACAGACATTTTGTTGCAGGTTAGACAGAACAGATTGAAGCTCATGTTTGTGATCTTCACGCTCAAAGCGGCAATAGAAATCATTCAGTTCATCAGCAAAAGCTTTTTGTTCCTCTAGTGGCATTGACTGTGTTGACATTATTGAGTTTGCTTGCCCTGAAAGTATCTTTAAACCCTTCCACGCATTAGCCAAATGAACCCTCTGAAATTGTTCTTCAACTTTCTCTTTATAAGATCTTTTACATTCTCGAATTTCTTTTTGAAGTTTCTTTTGAATTGTTCTGCAGGCCATTCTATCACCGCTCTGAAACGCTAATTTCTTTTTGTTTAGAGAGGATTTTAGTGTTTTTGTCACCCAAGGTTTATTGTTGGGAAATATCTTTACAGTTTTTTGTGGAATAATAAGATTTTCACAAAAAGAGATATATGCATGCACAACATCAGTCGCTTCATCAACATTGTCACTTGAGTGACACTGTTATGGCATATTGTCCTGAAAAATGGTGTGAAGAGTAAATTATTATGTTGTTTGAGAGCCGTTACATGTATCAGAATGTCAAAAGCAGAATAAGATGTGGATCTAAGCTGACGGATATAATATACAGCTTCACAGGGGTCAAAAAGGGTGATGTATGTAGCCCTCTTTTTTTTTCTGTTTTCGTTAATGAGTTAGCCATAGAAGCCATTAATGAGAGTAAACATGGTGCCACTTGCCCCCAAGATTTCACAGAATTGTTTATTCTTCTGCTTGCTGATGATGTCATCCTGCTATCTGAAACTGTTGTAGGCATACAACAGCAGTTGAACAGCTTAAGCAGTGCTGCAACAGCACTTGATCTTAAGGTTAATCTGAATAAGAGTAATATTGTTGTATTCAGAAAAGTGGTTATTTAGCTGCTCACGTAAAATGGTTGTACAATGGAAAAGTCATGCCTGTGATTAATGTATATAAATATTTAGGTATCTGTTTTTCTACAAAGCTTAGTTTCACAAGTGCATGTAAAGATCTGGCAAGTTGAGGTAAAAGAAGCTTGTTAATTTGGTGGATCGGTGGTCTAGAGGTAACGCGCCTGTCTAGAAAGCGAAAAGTCCGGTTCTGAAGTGTGCGGCGGTTCGTACCCCGTTTGGACCGGAAATTTTTCCCCCATCCATTAGACCATGAGTGGTGGTCTGAGCGCTAGTCTTTCGGATGAGACGATAAACCGAGGTCCCGTGTGTTACACGTAATTATTTTAGCGCACGTAAAAAAACCCACGGCAACAAGAGAGTTGTCCCTGGCAAAATTCTTAGAAAAAAGTCACTCTGATAGGGAAACAAATACAGCTGCAGGGAAAAAAAAAAAAAAAAAGGGTGAAAGGGTGGCGCAGCGCTAAGTGGCGACGCGTTCTCCCGCTCTCCCCGGGGAGAGCAGCCCGAATTTCACGGAGAGAAATCTGCCGTGACTTAAAGTGGTATGAAATAAAATCTGAGCGCTTTGATTTGTTGCTTTACAAGATTCAGCGCTATATAAATTCCATACATTATTATTATTATTATTAATTGTTTTGAAAAAATTACAATTATTGAATAATAGTGGTTTTGACTTGTTCATTAAGATAATTGATGCACAAATACAACCCACTGTGTTATATGGCGTGGAAATTTGGGACTGGATGCAGCTGTAACACATTGTGAATCAGTACACCTCTTTGCTTTAAAGCAGTGTTTAGGCTTAGATAGACGTACACTTAATGATCTTGTTTATAGTGAAAACAATAGATATCCTCTCTCTGTTAATGCTGCTGTAAGATGCATTAGATATTGGATTAAGATTCTGCTTATGGATGAGTGCAGGTTACCTTTTAAGTCTTACAAGATGCTTTATGATCTAGATGTCAAGGGGAAAAGCACTTGGGCTTCACAAATACGTACCTGTTTATGTGAACTTGGCTTTGGGTTTGTTTGGCTCAATCAAGGTGTCGGAAATTGTAGAGAGTTTATCAAAGTTTTCAGGCAAGGATTGATTGATTGCAATTGGCAGCATTGGAGTGGTCATACACAAAACAGTGAAAGATTTCAAATGTATAGACAAATGATAGGTTCACGCGATGTCAAACCTTATCTAAAGCTTGATATGGACATACATTTGAAAAGAAGTATGTCTAAGTTTAGACTTGGTGTATCAGATATAAATGTTCATAAATTTAGATATATAGAACATGATGATAATGACCTCAGGTTGCTATGCCTGTTATGTTAGCAAACAGTGGAAGATGAAGTACATTTTGTGCTGTGATGTCCAGTATTAGAAGATGTAAGACAGAATTACATTCCGGTAAAGTATAGTAGACAGCCTAATTTATTTAGATTTTGTCTACTCATGGCATCTAGTCACCTTGAGATTGTGCACAGCCTTGCTTTATATTTGTGTAAAGCCTTTAGAATAAGAGATATCTTGGTTTCTTAAGTCTTTTTTTGTAACTGATTTTTATTGTGGTGGTTGTGGGTATACAATAACATTTTTGTTTTTTGTGGTTCCTTATTTTTCTCACTAAAATACTAAGCAGCTCGGCAATCCCCCTTCATGTATGGGCCAATGGCCTTTTTGTGAATTAATCTTTCGAGTTCGAGTTCAAGTTCTCTTTCTCTCTCTCTTGTCCAGTCACTCCTGGTTTATTGTCATTATCAAGTCCTTGGTCGTTATTAGACTTGAGGTGGGGATAAAGTTGTTTTTACTTAGATGGGATTTGAATTTGGGTACTCTTTAGCGTTTATGAAGTAGAAGGAGTTCCGAATCTTTAACCAGCACATACCTACCATAGCGATTTCTTTTGCTGTCTTTCACATAATATAATAATAAATGGAATTTATATAGCACTGTATCTTGTACATGCCTTTTTAAAGTCACGACTCTGCACGCAGGCGGCTGTGGAGTGATGGTCGTCCGCCGTAGACTGGGGCAGATGCGGCGCCGCTATCCTCCTACAGTGTCAGAGCAGCCCTTTTTAGGGACAGCACTACTCTCCCCACACGGGGAAGGGGAGAAAAAAAGGATCCCTAAACAAAGCCTGCCTCTCTTAGTACCTAGTAGGAAACCGCACCTACTTGGACATCCAACACTAGCGGTCGAAAACAACAGAAGAAAAGAACCAGTAGTCATGCTCTGGCTATGGGTGCCTGGAATGTTCGCGCCCTTTTGAACACAGACTACAGACCAGAGAGGCGTACAGCGCTCATTGCTAGAATGCTTAATTGCTTCCAGGTGGACATAGCGGCCCTGAGCGAAACAAGGTTTGCTGGTGAAACCCATCTGGAGGAAGTTGGAGGGGGTTACACCTTCTACTGCATTGGGAAGCTAGATGACACCCCAAGAACCTCAGGGTGGGGGTTTGCAATAAAAAAACCCAAACTTTTCCGACACTTGACAGCCTCCACGTGGGATAAAAAAATGGCTGATGAC